>JAZHYW010013688.1:0-43917 GCA_037355805.1 Ixodes ricinus | reverse complement strand
CGCGCGCAGCTGGCCAAGTAGGCAGCGCGCGCGTGGCCCAACGGTTATCGTACCTGCCTCCCACGCGAAAAGCCAAGGTTCGATTCCTGTTAGCGACGTGTCTTTTGTTTATCCGTGCATTTTAGTGTTCTGGCAAATTCGAGAATCCTGGTGCTTGTTCGAGGTGCGAATGTTCTACGCGTCGAACTTTCTGCGCCGATTATTCCAGAAGCTCACGCGTGTACATAAGGGGCTTCGCGAGCGAGCCAGGGTCAGTTTCGCCTCAGCGTTCGATCCTGCTGCTTCGCCGCTTTCGACGCCCGCGACGCTCTGTTATTATCTTCTGTTTCCTTTTTATTTTTGGGCACAAGTTCGCCCCATTAAACGTTTAGTTTACTCAGTTATTCACCGCCTCATCACTTGTCATTCGTGACATTTTGGTGGAGGTGCGGGGTAACTCCAGCTCCCGGGATCCGGACCCCTGCTGCAGAAGCCGAAGAAGAACATCCCGACGATGACCACCCCGCCCGTCGTCGTCCTGCCCGTCGCTCCGCGGACGCCTACACCCTTCCTCGGCGAAAGCTACGAAGACGTCGAAGACTGGATTGACCAGTATGAACGCGTTGCCCGCCACAATGGCTGGACCGACGAGCAGCGCCTGCACAACGTCTATTTTTCGCTTGAGGGGACCGCCAAGCACTGGTACGAGAACCATGAGTCCTCTTTGACGTCGTGGGACATCTTCAAGACCGATCTGAAGGCTACATTCATCAACCACCACCGCCGAGAGAGAGCCGAAGACCTACTGCGAACCAGAACCCAGGGCCCCAACGAGAGCGTCACCGGCTTCGTAGAGGACGTTCTGCGATTGAGTGCCCGCGCCGACCCTCGGGCTACAGAAGAGAAGAAGCTACGGGTCCTCATGCGCGGGGTGAGAGACGACATCTTCGGAGGCCTCGTCCGCAACCCGCCGGCAACCGTTGACGCCTTCGTCACCGAGGCAACCAACATCGAGCGCGCCCTCCAAGCGCGCGCTTCCCACTACCAGCGTCATCCAGGCGTCGCTGCACCCGCGCTTCTTAACAGCGAAAACACTCCGGGTACGCCGGACATCCGGGAAATTATCCGGGAGGTCGTCCGCGAGGAACTGCGAAGGTTGCTGCCAACCGCCAGTCGTCCGCCAACCCTTTCTATCGCCGAAACTGTCCGAGAAGAAGTGCATCGGGCGCTCCAACCAGAGGTTCCCGTCACCACTGTGGCACCGGACGAACCGACGTTGAGCTACGCCGCCATGGCACGACGCCCGCCGCAAGCTCCCCGCCAAGCCACGGCTCCACCCCGAAGAGACGCCCCAACGCCGCAGTACCCCCGACGAATGGAAGATCAGGCGCACGTTCGCCCAGAGCAACCGGCGCCGAGGAAGACAGATGTCTGGAGGACGGCCGACCGACGCCCGCTGTGTTACCACTGCGGCGAAGCTGACCATGTGTACCGCCGATGCCCATACCGACGACTCGGGCTGCGCGGGTTCCACCCGAACGACCCGCGCCCCCGTTATGGTGAACGCCCTCGGGAGATCGACGAGTACCTGCGACGACCTCAGTCCCCCGAGCCTGCGTACCGCCGAGAGTCCCGGTCGCCGTCGCCACGACGTCCAGCTTCACCGATGCACCGACCCCGACGTGAAAGCCTGTCACCCCTCACTCCTCGCCGGGGAAACTAGGCGCGGCAACCCCTGGAGGTGGAGTTGCCGAAGACGACCGACGCCAAGATCCTCCACGAACGTCGGAGGGCCCCCACTCAAACGCCACCAGAGACCGAAACGACGCTCCTGCAACGGTGAAGAATAACCTAAACATCGTTATCGACGGTCACGACGCGTCGGCTCTCGTCGACACCGGAGCAGACTACTCCGTCCTGAGTGGGAGGCTCTCCCAACGCCTTCGGAAAGTGACGACGCCGTGGGATGGCCCACAGATACGGACCGCCGGGGGACATCTCATCACGCCAGTCGGAAGATGCACTGCTCGCGTCGAGATTCACGGCGAGACGTGTCCGGTAAAGTTCGTCGTTCTACGGGACTGTGCGAGGGACGTTATACTCGGAATGGACTTCTTGTGCGAGTACAGCGCCGTCATCGACCTGGAAGCCAACGAGTTGAGGCTGCGGAAACCTGTTGTAATGCCCGAGGATCACAAAACTTTGGCAGCCACGTCAGCTACAGTGCGTGTACTCTCCGACCACGTGAACTTGCCACCACGCTCGAGTGTACTTGTGCCTGTCGCGACCGAAAAAGGCATCTGCGGAGAAGCTTTGCTGGAGGGTAGCGTCCAACTGCTCCTAGGAAGAGGGATCGGCGTCGCAAGAGGCATCGCGGAGCTCCAAGACGGACGCACTGTTGCACTCGTAACGAACTTCCGACAGGAGGCTCAGCACCTTACGAAAGGCACCGCCGTGGGTCACGCCGAGGAACTCCCCGACTCAGCCGCTATCGCCGGAGTATCAGAAGACCTCTCTTCGTGGCCACACGAGACAACGCCGCCTTCGCAGTTCGACATCGATCCAACCCTGCCTACCCCACAACGGCGACAACTCAGTGACCTTCTAGCCGAGTTCAGTGAGTGCTTCTCCACGTCGTCAAAGGTACGCCAAACGACGGTCGCGAAACATCGAATTGTTACTGATGACGACGCACTTCCCGTTCATCGATCGCCGTACCGTGTTTCGGTGAAAGAGAGAGAAGTCATCCAGAAGCAAGTTGAAGAAATGCTCGACGACGACATCATCCAGCCCTCAAACAGTCCGTGGGCTTCACCGGTAGTCCTGGTGAAAAAGAAGGACGGGACTCTTCGGTTCTGCGTGGACTATCGTCGACTGAACGCCGTAACAAAAAAGGACGTCTACCCGTTGCCCCGCATCGACGACACTCTGGACCGGCTGCGCCACGCCCGATACTTTTCGTCGATGGACCTGAAGAGTGGGTACTGGCAGATCGAGGTCGACGAACGGGATCGTGAGAAGACTGCCTTCGTCACGCCGGACGGACTGTACGAATTTAAAGTGATGCCGTTTGGACTGTGCACAGCACCGGCGACCTTCCAGCGCGTAATGGATACCGTCCTCTCAGGCTTGAAATGGCAAAGCTGTCTCGTCTACCTCGATGACGTCGTGGTATTCGCAAGCGACTTCGACGAGCACCTGAGACGTCTGCGAGCCGTGCTACAGGCTATCCAGAATGCTGGACTGACACTCAAGCCGTCAAAATGTCAGTTCGCTTACGGCGAGCTTAAATTCTTGGGCCATGTCGTGAGTGCTGAGGGTGTAAGCCCTGACCCGGCAAAGACATCCGCTGTCGCCGCATTTCCGAAGCCATCAGACAAGAAAGCCGTAAGAAGATTTCTTGGACTGTGCGCTTACTACAGGCGTTTCGTTCGCGATTTCGCCAAGATTTCTGCACCGCTCACGCATCTGACGAAGGACGACGTGAACTTCCAGTGGGGGGAGGAGCAAGAACAAGCGTTCAACGAACTGAAGGAAAGACTCCAGTCGCCCCCTATCCTCGGACACTTCGATCCAGCAGCGGAAACGGAAGTTCACACGGACGCCAGCAACGCCGGACTCGGCGCGGTACTCGTCCAAAGACAAGACGGAGCAGAGAGGGTGATCGCTTACGCAAGCCGGGCACTGTCCAAGGCAGAGAAAAATTACTCAACGACCGACAAGGAATGTCTCGCTGTCATCTGGGCGTTAACCAAGTTCCGACCGTACCTGTACGGGATCCCGTTCCGCGTTGTCACGGACCACCACGCTCTCTGTTGGCTCGCCAACCTCAAGGACCCGTCAGGACGCCTCGCTCGCTGGAGTCTCCGACTGCAAGAATTCGACGTAACCATTGTGCATAAGTCTGGCCGCAAGCATAACGACGCCGACTGTTTGTCTAGGGCCCCAGTCGAATCTCCTTCCGACAGCACCGACGACGACGATGACGACCGTTTTCTCGGCGCAGTTACAGATACCGACATGGGAGCACTTCAACGAGACGACCCGGAACTTCGCGCCGTGATCGACCACCTCGAAGGTCAAGGAAGTTCAGTTCCGCGAGTCTTGGCCCGAGACTTACCAAGCTTCGTTCTGCAGCGAGGCGTGCTCTTCAAGAAGAACTTCGGAACAAGTAACCCTGCCTGGCTGCTGGTTGTTCCGGCCAGCCTGCGAGAAGAAATCTTTCAAGCCTGCCACGACGACCCGACGGCTGGACACCTCGGCTACAGCAGGACGCTCGCCCGGATTCGTGACAAGTACTACTGGCCGAGACTCCCAAAAACCGTCCATCTGTACACACGGTCCTGCCATGAGTGCCAACGACGTAAAAAGCCTCCGACGAAGCCAGCAGGACTTCTGCAGCCGATTCCTGCCCCAACTACGCCCTTCCAGCAGGTTGGAATGGATTTACTTGGCCCTTTTCCGCCGTCAACGTCGGGAAACCGCTGGATAATCGTCGCCACAGATTATCTCACACGGTACGCCGAGACGAAAGCCCTTCCATCGGGAACAGCGGTTGAAGTCGCCAAGTTTTTCGTCGAGTCCATTCTCCTTCGACACGGCGCACCTGAAGTGTTGATCACAGATCGCGGGTCATCTTTCATGGCACAGCTGACTCAAGAAGTTCTTCGGCTCAGTCACACTAGCCATCGACGAACCACCGCCTATCATCCACAAACCAACGGGCTAACGGAGCGTCTCAACAAGACGATCGCCGACATGATCTCTATGTACGTCGACGTAGAGCACAAGACGTGGGACGAGGTGTTGCCGTACGTCACGTTTGCGTACAACACAGCGGTTCAAGAAACCACGGGAATGACACCATTCCAACTGGTACACGGCCGGACGGTTACCACGATGCTCGACGCCATGCTGCCTCACGTGCCGGCCGACGATGGGAACGACGACGCTCAACTGATCTCGCAACGCGCGGAAGAAGCTCGCCAGCTGGCAAGAATCAAGATTCATGAACAACAGCGAGTCGACGCACACCGGTATAACCTTCGTCGCAGGGACGTCCACTTCCAGCCCGGAGACAGGGTGTGGGTGTGGACGCCCATCCGTCGCCGCGGCCTCAGTGAGAAACTGCTGAAACGGTACTTTGGACCATACAAGGTACTTCGTCGCCTCGGCGAGCTGAACTACGAGGTGATGCCCGACGGAACACGAACATCGTCACGCCGCCCACCACGACCTGAGGTCGTCCACGTCGTGCGCCTGAAGCCGTACTACGCTCGATAGGACTGTGGACCTTATGTGCTCCAAAGGACTCTTTAGTTTATCGTTCTTTTTTTACTTTTGTTTTGTGTTGCATCGGGGCGATGCACTTTTTAAAGGGGGAGTAATGCCGCGCGCGCAGCTGGCCAAGTAGGCAGCGCGCGCGTGGCCCAACGGTTATCGTACCTGCCTCCCACGCGAAAAGCCAAGGTTCGATTCCTGTTAGCGACGTGTCTTTTGTTTATCCGTGCATTTTAGTGTTCTGGCAAATTCGAGAATCCTGGTGCTTGTTCGAGGTGCGAATGTTCTACGCGTCGAACTTTCTGCGCCGATTATTCCAGAAGCTCACGCGTGTACATAAGGGGCTTCGCGAGCGAGCCAGGGTCAGTTTCGCCTCAGCGTTCGATCCTGCTGCTTCGCCGCTTTCGACGCCCGCGACGCTCTGTTATTATCTTCTGTTTCCTTTTTACTTTTGGGCACAAGTTCGCCCCATTAAACGTTTAGTTTACTTCAGTTATTCATCGCCTCATCACTTGTCATTCGTGACAATATACGCGGCGAGAAGTTTGAGTTTCGCCGACTGGTGGAATTTCTTTCGCAGCCCATAGTGAGGATACTTGAACTTCTTCGGTGCAAGCACGTGCAATGCCAAGCTTCTATGCACTATGAAAATTAAAACATAACCGCGTGTAGCACGTGCACTGCCCATAGTAAAGCAGAGTGGGAGAGTTTGGCCATACATTGGCTTGAATAGGCGAGCATCTCGGGGCCAACAACAGTAAAGTTCCTCCTTCATGTTTCAAAAGTAGCGCAAGGTTCGTCGATGCACGAGGCACGTGCAACGTGCAGCCCTTGGGAAGATCATGGCGGCACAGCGCAGCACTGAGGCTAACTGAGCTAGATTTCAGACGCCATGAATTTCCCAGAAGTGGGGCGCGGCACGTGCCTCGAGCATTTCTACAACAATGAATGGCGCCACTTTTTCCAGGATAGAGGGCTTTAAACAACAGGCCGCGCAACAACCCTAGCAGTGATCATGAGCTCTAAAAACGCGACACGACTAATTTAAGCCGTTTAGCGTCGCTCGAGTAAAAAGGTATAACTCTTGGTGACTGAAAACGTGGCAGAGGTCCGGTTTTGTCCACCAATATTCAAATGTAGAACAACGAACGTGCCCTCCATAACTCCGGGCTCAGCTTAGCTATGGACTATCGTTTCAGCCTGCGCGTGCTACAAGGCGCAGGCTGGTCGCTTTCAAGCGCGAGCTCGTGCGCGGCTTTACGAGCGCTCGCCTGCCAAGCACGCGTGTCTAGTGCAATGCAAGCACTGTTCAGGGCTGGCACGCTCGCGCTAGCGTAGCCTTCGGCTGCGTGAGATCCATAGCTGAGGTGAGACGAAGTATAGAAACAGCGTTTCTGACTGAGACGGGGAAAGATAGCACTGCCAAAGCCAGCGCACGAGCCGAGCGGGACTCCGCGTCTCAAGACGCTCGCGCGCCCCACCCTTTGCACTGTTTTCTTTCAGCCAGTCTCAGCTGAGACGCTGTTCTAGCAAGCCGGCCCTGAGCTAACTGTCACCGAGAGGCCGAGATTGAAGGCTTCTATTTCACGCTTTCAATGTCGCTTCCAATATTGTAATGTCGCGGTCTGTTGATTGGTCGACGCTGTGTCGCACCTTTAGTTTTCGCTCTAACCGCGGGGGGAGTATTCGGCGCTGGCGGTAGCCTGTGCTCCGCCCATTGGCCAAACTCTCCTAACATATGGCTCTGTAGTGAGGCAAACAGAAGCGCCCCTAACGAGCTTCTCACCGCGAATAGGTACAGCGTCTGGAGCTCCATCTATATAATGTTGTACAGTGAAAAGCGCGGTTACATGTGCGTGGATTTAGGAAGTACTGTGATTGCGCGAGAGCTCGAGCACGGCCGCCAGATCCAAGTTCCAGGGTGCAGCGGTCACAGCACGTGCAAACAAATTATTTAGCAGAGCGTTGCACCCGTGCCTGCGCATATTCAAAACGCTGCACAGCTCGCGAAAAAAGGTTTGTTAGAAAAGTGATAGCTTTGAAAAGACACACGCCCAGATGTTTGCACCGAGCTCCCGAGAACGGAGAGTCAGTTAACAGGAGTCACATGGTCACGCAATATCACGTCACGTGACGTTATTGTGTGACGTAAAACCACGAGGTTACGTCTTCTATACGTATACTGCGTCCGTGACGTCACATCTCTCTTACGAATCAGGCCCCAGGGCACGAGCCAATAAACAGCTAAGAAGAAACCGCACATAAAACACTAATTAGCAGGAATTACGAAAGCGGTAAACAAAAAAAACTTGTTGCTTCTTTTTTTCTTCTGTCTTCGTTAGATGTGTGCTTCAATGTCTCTTTCACAATGCGTACCTTTTTATTTTCTGAATGCGCATTTTAATTAACTTGTATGCAGAATCTTTGCCCAGTCACTCTCACCCGATGTTTTCTAACTGATAATGCTGGTATTATAATTATTTTGATTGTAACGGAAAAACAAACTCCTTAAATGTCTTTACATATGCTAAGCCTTTCAAGCGCTTCTCAGCCGGGCGAAAAATGACGACTCACTGGGCTGTCGATGCATGCGCGTCTCGTGATATTTTTTACATTTGACCTACAGCGCGCGCTCCGAAGGCATTGCATGCAGCCCGCTAGACAAATACGCCAGCGTGCAGAGGCCGTATATAGGAATGGCAAATATCTTACACCTCCTTTCCTATTTATGACTAGGGATAGGAGCCGGCGGATGAAAGCGAGCTATGCATTATTAAAAAGCTTCTTATCGACATAAGCACTCCATAGCACGCACTGAGTACTCCGAATCTCTTAATCCGCGCTCACACACATCGCACAGCCTGCAGATTCCTTGTACCACATTGGTCATGCCCTCTGCAGACATGTAAGAAGCATGCAGGCTTCCAAGACGCTTGGGGCGTGTCTGCCGATAACTCTGTCATGCATGGCTGCAGCGAACACGTTGTCTTTTGCATGATGTATGACAGAAAATACAAGACGAAAGCATGGACTCCAGCACGGGAGTTCGCGCAGCACTTGGAAAGTTTCGGACAGAGGAGCAGGGCCACGGACATTTTCGGGTGAAGGTTGTCTCCCGGCGCTTGTCAAGACACGCAGCATTCTTCCTCGCTCCCAGGAGCAAAAGATTGAACATTTGACCGGAGATATTTGTACGCCCCAAATAAAATAGACTCGAGTCGAGCGAACACTCGCGCTGCCGTACTCGCAGCACTGTCCCAGGGATGACTTGCAACCTGCGCAAAGTCAAGAGAGAACTCGGGCGTCAACTTGGAGCATTGTTCGGCCGATTATTTTCCTGTTTTTTCTTGTTTTTTATGTATTATCGCGAGTTGAGAATGCCGTTAAATGTTCGCGTTGAATTGTGAAGTTACCATACGGTGTCTGGAATACGTCCTCAAATGTCGTCCCTCAATTTTCGCCTAATGAAGTCGCAAAAGTGCCACCTTGTTGCCTGTCGTGATCCTGAGGAGCGAAGGTGGGTGCTGAAGACGCCTGTTCTGCTGGATGTCGCTCCCTAGCTTGCCAGTCGACGGATGTCGCTCCCTAGCTGCCAACCGCAAGGATAGCGGCTTCCGAGAGCATGACACGTCGGTTTCTGTGACGCGATCTGTCGCCACTTTGGGACCAATTACGATGCATGGGGCCGGTATGGGACGCTAAAGATATTCGTCGGAGGCGCCTTTTCAGGCAGCGTATATGGACGCTTCTGCCTGACGGTGTCCCATCCCGCCGGCAGGACGACCGCGGCCGTCTCATGCGTCGCACCATCATGCGGTACGCCAACCTGTCGTCGGTCATCACGCTGCGTTGCATCAGTCCTCCGGTCAAGAAGCGCTTCCCGACGCTCGACCACCTGGTGGACGCTGGTACGTCACCCGCCCGGTATATAGAGACGCTGCCTGCCTTTAGGTTAGAGCCACGAAACAAGACGCTTAGAGTATCAACACTCTATTCCTCGATTCTCCTGTGGCCATTTTGATGCTTAGTACAAAGCGGGCAGCACTAATAGCGATCATTACAATCGCAAAATGCGACTTTATGATCTTCAGATACGCTCCCAGGAAGCACGGGGCAATGTCGTTGTACGTTGTCGAAAGGTGCTTTGACATTTCTGGAGTACCGAAAACAGTTTCTTGTGATTTCAGATACTGGCTCAGATAACTGGAAAATGTGATTTTAAGGAACAACATGGCCGACGTGTTCTTTTTTTTAACCGTAGCTTATTTGATGGCTTTATAGCTGACATGGAGGCGACAGAAGCGCATCGAATTAGACCAATCAGGCAGATCCGATTTTCCTCTCTCTTCATATTCTACTCAATCACTATTGCCGAACACTTAACTCGATGGGTTGCGCTCGCATCCTCGTAAACATAGCCACTAAAGCTAAGATGCTAAAGATTAAGGGGAAAGAAAAGGGGTGGTGGCAAGTTCAACAAATCGTTGTTTGGCAGCACTCAGATGAAAAGGTCGATCTTCAGATTCAGAGATGACGAGCGCGCATCTTCTGCGATTCGGCTGGAGACGAATGGCTTCCTAGCTGCTACATCAACGTAGATTTACATAATCACTTCTGAGAACCCACATGCATGAAAAACGTTCTGGTACGATAGCTTGAGGGATACCGAGTTTGGTGTGACACGCCGCGCCACCTAGCTCAAGATATTTGCAACACCGGGAAGGCCCTTTCGCCAGTCCTGCTTGCTCGTGGGGCTGTTCGTGCGTCATTTCGCTAAGGTGTTGATTCTAGAGTTGCCAACGCTGTATACATTGCTGACTACCGGATTGTAGCAACCTCGAAAATCCTGGCACGCGCGAAGCTCCGCAGGTCCCCGTCGAGGTCTTGGGAAACGCGATGCTGTCAGAGACGAATAAATGCCATAACACGCGTAAAAAAGGCATTCAGTTCAGATAGCATTGCTCGAGATGGATTTCGATATTTGCTACTTGGCTCGATAATAAAATTAATGCGTTAGAACCACAGCTTTATATTTGGGTTCGACGAGAAAGAGTCGGATCAACCTCTTGACATCCTCACCCCTATCTGCTCTGCGGACACATGTTGTTCGATCGACATCTTGCGGACAGTCGCGCTAGTAGAGAGTCTGAATAGACCGTTTTCGTGCAGCCGTTTTGTTTTGCAAAGAGCGCAATCTCCACTGCGCATGCGCGGCCCATTCTGAGCTTGAGCGTAGTTACCTGAGGGAGCATTTTCTCTGCCGCTTCGCCGGTCGCATAGGAGACTTTCATTTGCGTCTTTAGAGTGATCGCGCAACCGGTCAAGATGGCTGCTGTTTTCTAAACATGTCTACGATTCTACGTTCGTCCTCGCTGCGAAAAAACACACTACTCAAAACCCTCGTCGACCAGCCCAGTAGACTTTCAAATTCCCAATTTAATAACGTTCCGTCCGTGTGGCGATGGGCTAATCAGTTGTGTTATCACTTTCATGTCCCTGCCTGGGGTCTTGCCTCGATGGTGACGACACGCTGATGACGTGACGGTGGTCGCAGTGGTTGCTTCTCACCGTGGTGCTAGAATGGTGACGAGTCCTAAGAGCGGCATCTCTGGGGTCCCCGTTTTACAGCGACAGCTGTTAGTGAGAACAGCCCAGAAAAAATTGCATGGTCGTCCTTCGTGAAAACTCCCAGTGACGTCATCAATCACGTGACCGCTCCCAGCCGCTGCCGCCACCGCTGAGTAACAAAAACATCCGACTGTCGAGCCGGATGCGAAGCAGTGACCTATGAATGCCATCATCCTACCTGCTGAGCCACCGACCGGAGAAACTTCAGTGAATTAAAGGGGCCATAAAATCAATTTTAGGCTGAAATAAGTGATTTTACATTGAAACTTTATTACTCTCATATTGTTTAGTGGGCCAAAGAAAGGGTAGAAATTCAAAGGCCAGCTTTCCGGTACGAACATTTGAAAATATAGCGCCTTATTTCGTACCTCCTCTCCTTCGAAAGCTCTCCGCCTTCTCACTAGGATACATCCGCGGTACCCGAAAGGCGTCAGCCGACCCCGGCTCACGCATTGGGCACGAGAGCTGAAGGCGTCACTCGGACGTATGCGCTCGTCAAAAATCAATCCGTCGACGAATATTAGGATTCGCGTTCGAGGCCAACGAGTGCCCTGACAGAACTTATCATCACTTACGAACGTCAAGTTTTATGGTCTGCTTACAAAGCAAGGTGGAAGCTTGGAGTCATCACACCGGTGCCCAAGCATGTCACGACCACTGGATTTCTGAATTAGCTTTTGAGTTGAGGAATAAAGCTGAGGAGAAAGAAGTTGAAAAATCGCTTTTGGTATACATTCTATTTCATTCTACCTTCGATAACCCTCGTTTCGTGAGCCTCGAACGTGCACCGACACATTGGACCGAAAAACCCGAATTTAAGTTACGGCGCGTGGACGAGGCTTGGCGTGGATGAAGCACGGATGAGGCATGGGTGCGAAATCGAAAGCGAAAATTGCGTAAACATCCTCAGAATTGCAGGAGTCTGCGCAGAAACGACAACGGCACCAAAAGGGTACCAAAATCCGCTAGCGCCGAACTGCTGTCGCTGTGACACACATTGCGCGGAGTCGTAAATCCACTCGGATTCTTTTACGTGACACTGTGACGTTGTATGACATCATGACGCCGCATCATGCTCTGGCGTCACGTGAAATTGTGGCGTCATGGTGACACGGGACGTGATTGACGTCACGCCGCATGTTCACGTAACAAGACGTCAGACGACACCATGACCTCATAAAGTGCCATTACTAAATACTGTACATTTAGAGTGCCTGTGTGATGTTATACGAATAGACGGGCAGTTTTGGCTTTTCCCCTCGGGGAATCTGGGACGCAGGTCTCCTGCTGGGCAGCGAACGCGAGGTGTTCGAGCAGCTCAAGACGAACCACTCGACGTACTGGATGCCCCTGGTGTGGGCCTCCAGCGTGGCGTCCAGGGCACGCAAGGAGGGACGCATTCGGGACGACTTTGCACTCAAGACTATCGTGGACGTACGGGCCCTTTCTGCGTTTAATTCCGTCTTAACATTGCTTTGTTAAATCTCTCCGCTCAGTGAGCGTATGCGACATATATTTCGGCACCCAATATCTCATTCATAATAATTAGAAGATACACTGGTATATCGGAATGGACCTTTTGCAAAATGGGCAGCGCCCTAGGGGGCGCCGAAACGGTTGTCGGGACCTGGCTGTAGTAGACGACGGAGGAGACCACGGAGGAAACAGTAAAATCGCGGGCGATCTGGCGAGGGCAGACAAGAAACTGCGCTACCCTCGGTCTTTGTATGTCGCTCTCTTGAGTGTCACGCGATGGATGCTGCGGGAGCGTAGAGGAGCAGACAGACTAGGGAATTTTCGTAGACCGGAAGCCTGTCTTGTCTGTTTGTCTTCAATGTCCCTCTTTCCTTATCGTAAATTAGAAACCAACACGCTCAACCATCTACGTTTCCGCTGTTCCGCGACGTTCTCCGCAACCCGCTACGAGATCCGGGACTCTGCAGGCAAGGCTAGCGCCGCGCATGCGCAATTGTGGGGTTTTCGTTCCGGAGGGCGTAGCGGACCTGGGAAAATAGGGAGTTTTCGTAGACCGCGTTCTCCCCTCCGCTAAGCTCCGCTAAGCCTCTCCGCAACGAAGAAGCCGCTACAGCGCCTGCGCGCCAATGGCCTTGGCTGTAGAAACCCGGATCTCGTAGCGGGTTGCGGACAGCGTTGCGGGACAGCAGAAATGATCTACGAAAACTCCCTAATGGGTTACGAAAACTCCCTAATGCCCCCGTAGTTGACTGTGAGCTCCATTTTGGGATTTTTGCAAAATGTTTGTTTGTGCGTTTCATTTTCAGAGAACTACATCATCTTGAGCGAAGTTTTTAAGTCCGATAAGGTCCCTCCAGTGTACAGTTAGGAAGTGACCGGCTGCTTCGTATCGCAACCGCGCAGGAGCTAGACAGAGGCTTATCACTAGATTGTCAAGATCTTCTGGTCATTTGCAGCCTCTCTGCGTGCATCGCCTGATTCGTGCTTTTTCCCAGACCTCAGCCGGAACGCACTGGGTTATTAAAGTTGCACTATTGGTTTTTGGAATTATACAGACCTTTTTTGAAGGGCGCCGCCATTTTGAGAATTGGGGCGTGGACGTCACCGTCTAGCGTCTTAAAACTTGAAATACCGGCTGTTTCTGGGAGCACAGTTATCTGGGTAGGCAACGGTGTGGGTATGGAGGAAACTTGGCTATGGGCTGCAGTAACTTGGCTGGAACTTGTGCGGTTGAATCCAGCTTGCTAATAACAGGCCATAACCTTGCCTCCCGAAAGCACGAGGAAGGAGATGGTGTTTTTTTCTATTGAGTTTTCACAACGAAGGTACATATGAGCTGTCTAATGTAGTCCATGTAGGTAAGCTCTCGGCATTTGATAGCTGCATCTTGAGAGGTGGCAAGTAGACGTTTTTATACCATTCACACGCCATGGAGCAATATAGCATACCTTGCAGTGATAACCTAATCGGAGCACCTGCACCAGGTTGGAATCGGTCCTTTCGTCGTAGACGAAGTAGTCATGAATGGGACGATGAGTCTGATACGAAGCCCTCGCGATTCACGCTCGCGATCGACCGATTTCATAAATAAGAATCCTCGGGCAACGCGTGAGGCCCAATAACATTGAAGTCACACTCGCGCTGCAGCTTTTGATGCTTATTGCATACTTGCGATTTTACCGCGATTGTTGAACCGTGATTGTTTTTATGCTTATTAAAATTGCACCTGACCACGACGCAGTGATTGCCAGGCAACCGCACATTTTCGAAAATTGCAACACGGTAAAAAGAAGTGCTCGGAACTAACTCACGCACGACGTCCGTTTATAAGTCTTTTCGCCGATACCTTTGGGGGCTGCATACGCTGTGTCAGCGGGCAATCCAAAAATGCTCCGGGTCGAGGGTACGCCAGCTGCGCGCTGGTATGAGGTTATGCGAAAAAGGTATATCGACCATTCCAGAGAAGAGCGTGTGGCCGGTGCCATCTTGAGTGTTCGTGCATCTGGCGTGTGCTTTCCTCGCTTTCCGAAGCGACGAACACGCACATTCTGGACTGTGGAGATCACACGCTTGACTGTGATTCTGTAAACATTGGAAAGGTCTATACATTGATATAGTTCCTTTATGAAATAAAAAAAGGCGCATGCATACACGAGCTGTATCAGTGGGATCCGAGACATTCAGAATAACGCGCTATTGGCGACGTGAGCGACCGAAAGTGCCGCTGTGGTCGGCCTGCTACTGCTACACTTGGCCGAATGCTGACTGTGACGTCAGCAAAGGATTTCTCATCTACGGAAATAACAGGAATGCCAGAACTTTAATTTTGACGGTGTTATCAGTGTTGCTTTAAGAGCGCAATGATTTCAAGCTTTCACCATGCAAATTCCAAACATCATCGAACTTGTTGTTCGCAGGGTAATGACGTCACGAGAGGTAACCACAGGGGGCGCCATCAAAACATCTCGCCGCTAATAGTTGGTGGCAGTTTAAGATTGCAGTAGATTCTCCGCCGCCAGCGCGAGCTTTCTCACTCAGATAACACTTATTCGGTGCACGCTCATCCAAAGCGTTACGGAAGGTAACAAACGCACGCTGGACGCTGACCTTCTACTGAAATCTTAACCTGCCACAGGCCCGTAACCAGGTAAATAGAACTACAAGATTCTCCCCCCCCTCTTTCCCCCTTGCCGTTTTGACTTGGGAAGGGGGAGGAAAGTCTCAGAGCGGGTTCTCGGTTGTCAAATCAGATACTCTTTTTTTCTTTCTTGTGTAAAGCATGAAATGCTTTTTAACGGAAACCTCCCATCCCAAAGTTTTGTCCGTCTGTTCGTCCTTCCATTTTCAGCTAAATTCAGCTAAATGGAGATTGAGTCACGTGATCTATGCATCAAAGTGGGGAAATTGAAGTCACGTTTCCTAAACGTCAAATCAGTTTCCCCCCTAAAGTCAGCAGGATAGTTCGATTCTTGTGGCCTAAAGATAAATTCGTTTCCCAGCTAAATATAGCGGAAAAATGGACGTCACGTGTCCTAAGCACCAATTCATAGTCCCCTCTAAATTTAGAGAGGAAATCGACGTCACGTGACCCACCGCTAAATTTATTAGGGAAGTATATGTCACGTGAGACACCAATTTCTTCTCGCCATCTCTCTCTCTTCCTCCCTCCTAGAATGCCCTCCTCCCATCTCCTCCCCTCCCCTCTCTCCTCAGTGTCCTCACCTACCTCCGATTTCTTCCCTCTCTCTTTTCGTCTCTCCCCATTCTCGTACGGTGCTCTTCCCCCCCCCCCTCCCTCCTTGACCAAGTGACACTCTCAAGTCAGTTTTTTTTTTCATTCCTCTCTCCTCCTTCCCTTCTCCCTCCCTCTCTCGAGCCCTCTTTCCCTCTTTAGTTCCCCCTCCCCCTTTCTGGTCACGTGACGCACTAACTCATCTGTCCCAACATTGATAATAATATTGGCGTTTTAAGCCCGGTTCACACAGTTGCGTTTGACTGCGTTTGACTGCGTTGCGGCAGCGAGACACCAGGACATCCCTGCTGCATATATCGCGTGCCAAGAAGATTCCTTGAATTGGATTCCACGCTTCATCACGAAACACAGATGTGCCGGTGACTCGCTTTCGGTTCTCGCCGCAACGCAGTCAAACGCACTCAAACGCAAGTGTCTGAACCGGCCTTTACTCCCGGAGCAACTGTCGAAGGTCTTCCAAACAATTCAAACGATTGCTCCTAAATACTGCAATAAATTAATCATAGGACGTGGAAAATAAACGTTACTGCCAATTTTTTATACCCGCGGAGCTATGCCGAGTATTGGTTTTCAGCGCACCCTTCCTCAAAAAAATAAATAAATAAATAAATAAAAGTTTTGGCTACGGGTTTGATTTGTCACCCAGCATAGTTGTTCTTTCATCAAAATGAACCAGAATTGGTTGTTTTGCAATGCTTGCAGGAAATTGCGCATTATCGGAGCAACTGCGGAAGCCTATTCAACTTCGACTGGATCAGCATTCCTCTCGTGTATACACAGGTGAGTGCGTACAAAGCAGTCGTGGAACCCCCTCTGATCAGAGTCTAGACCACGGCGTAAGATAATACTCTTCAGGTGAGGACAGCGCGCTCCTCGCGCAGTGCAGATAAAGTTCGGCGCCGGCAGAGGACTCGTCGACCCGTGGGCACGGCAAAGACGGCTCGTGCCGCCTCCATAGAGTTATTACAATAAACGCTAGAGGCTCAGCTGGCGCTAGTGTGCTGTTGCATTTTGAAGCAGACAGCAAGCAGTCTAAATTTGACTTCCGGTAATGTATTCCTATGGGAAAAAGCGAGTGCATCTTCTCTCTGCGCTCGATTATAAGAGCAAATATCACGAATAATTTGTACGTACTAGGCACATTGGAACATTTCTCAGTCATGCAGACGAAATAAATGGTCAGTTACGGCGTTTTTCTTTCAAATTCATCGCATTAAAAACGGTGCTAAAACGGCTTCGTACGTGTATTTTTGTGCACTGTCGGACACTGTTAGCGCGAACACGGCGTCGACGCTTTCCAACATGGGGGATATACGTGCCAAACGAACGAAGGACATGTAGAAAACCGAGAGAGACGGCAAGAACTACGCAGTAACACTGGATAAGTAACTCCTTGTGCTTGCAGACGATCAAAATAAATTAAAGTCACGGAATATAGTCAGATTTGCAATAAATAAGTACTGCGAAGATGCTTGTTCTGGGTTCAAATGGTTCAAAGCATCACCCGCACGCTCCAAATCTTTGCAAATAAGGGGAGCCAGAGAGCAGGTGCCCGATAAAAACTGCCCGACATGGGAAATAAAAAAAGACATACCTTTCGTAGCTCACGTGCTTTATTTTTTGCGTTGGAATGTTTCTTTAACCGATCGTAAAGATGCGCACGACGGAGTCATTTTCATCCAATGACAGGACGGGCATATTAGCAATATATAAGCACCACGGAAATGCTAGCGAACCTGAACACACACTACATTCCTTTCGATCGTTAGTTTGCTTAGAACCGTCGCTCGTTTTCACATACCTTCCTGGAAACAAGGGTTTGGGCCTGAAATAGAGCGAAGTTTAACATCGCTCAGTGGTAAAGAAAAATGCTGTAACTAAAGCAATTACACTTTCACAATACCAATAAAGGTACATACTATCCGTTACAACCGATATGACAAAAGTTATTCATGTTATTTTCCGGCGAAGAGACAAAATTCACGCGCGTTTTCCCATAGGAATACACAGGGAGGCTGCAAATGTAGACTGCATGCTGTCTGCTTCAATTTGCAACCGGAAGTCCCGTAGACACTAGCGCCAGCTGAGCCTCTAGCGTTTATTGTAATAACTCTATGGCCGCCTCATGCTCCAAACGCACAGAGCTCCAGCGAGGTTGTCGCTCGCGCAGAAAGACCACTTCTTTCGCTCTCACACAATTTCGCCGTTTGGCCGCCGGCAACACTGTCAGCCGCGGGCACGGTATGGTGGCTGTAAGGCCCTATAGCCACCATAGGCACGGTGGCCGCCACTGATCTCTATTTTACTAGGCTGGATCGCGGATCGGGAGCCCGTCGGTGTCGCCACCGGCGGCCATTGCTTGACACCAGGCAATACATGCAAGTCTATGGGAGAAACGCAAAAAAGTAAGAATATTGAAGCATGTACGCTGTGCTCGGAGGCGAGTATTTTATGGTGTGCTGCGATCTTTATGTCGGGTGTTGGGAGATCGAATCGGTGTTTGTCAAACGTTCGAACGCCGATTAAAAAAATCAAACACGCGTACCGGAGCACCTACGGTTGAGCTGGCGAGCTTTCTCTCGTAGTGGAGTAAACAAATGAACTTGCCGTCAATGAGACTGTCCTCGGGGAAGCCCATAAGTTGATGAATGACAAAGAAGTTCGATTTCGACAGCGGCTTTCCGGGAGTGAGCGAATTCCGCGTAGCAAAGCCTTCTAGCTTGTCGTCTGCTAAACCCAACTGAACAAAACCGTCACAGACTCCGCGGTAACTCTAGGTAACTCTGGCTTCATTGAGCTGCATTACAGCGGAGTCACTCTCGACCACAAAATATTTAGTTATAAGAGCTGCGAGGGCTGTCAGTTTTAATGTTTGTACGCAAGCTATTTGACGGGCTTATCGAAAAGCATCCAAAAAGTTTCAGTGCCGACAACAGCTTAGAAGCGGGGAAACGTCACTTTTTCTCGTTCTTCCCATAGACTCCCATGCATTGGCTGGTGTCAATCAATGGCCGCCGGTGGCGACACTCGGCCCCAGCTGCCGAGGCCGCGGTCCGCGATCCAGCCTGCTACAATAGAGATCAGTGGTGGCCGCGGAATAATGCAGCCTTTCAGATGCCCGTCGAACGAACACTATCTGATTCCTCGCGCCGCGCGTTCAGCCCCGCGGTGCTCTCACCTAAAGAGTATATCTTACACCGTGGTCTATACTTCGTTTCAGCTTGGGTCCAGACGCAGCCGATGCTACGAGCGCGAGCGTGGCCCTGAACAGTGCTTTTATTGCACGAGCGCGCGTGCTTGGCAGGGACGCTGAAAGCCCGGAGCTCGCGCTTGTAGCATCGCCTGCGTCTGGACCCAAGCTGAAACGAAGTATAGACGCATAAACTGCGCGACGACTGTTATACTCCGTTTCACCTTCTGTTGTACCGCAGAGAAGGCTAGAAGCGCGAGCACATAGCGTTGGGAGCTGCTCTTGACGCACGAGAGCTTGTGCCGCCAAGATGTGTCCTAGAGCGAGGAGCTCGCGCTTGTAGCCTTTCCTGCGGTACATCATAAGGTGAAACAGAGTATAGTGCGAACACGACATTCGCGTTATATGTTGAGTGTTTTATTTCAAAGGGTGATGGCACTGGTCGAATTTTAGCGCTTAGGTCTGTTCCCCAAATGAGCCCTTTGCAGCACACTCTACTTTGTTGCACATTATACGATGGAGCGCAGCGAACGCCACGGACCGTACCCTGACAATCTGGCGCTGTCAACCAATCACGGGACTACGCTCCCCGCGCTTCGCTACGCCCCTCCCGAAAGTTGTGAGATATTCAAACGGCGTTTAAAACGGCACCGATAATAATAGAAATAATAATAAAGGTTTTCGAAGATCGTTTTTGCTGTCCCGCAACTTTCTCCGCAACCCGCTACGGAATCTGGGACTCTGCGGGCGAGGCTATAGCGCCACACATGCGCAGTAGTGGCGTCTTCATTCCGGAGAGCGGAGCGGACATGGGAAAACGGTCTACGAAAACTCCCTTATAATAATTCTTTATTTCCTCAGCAGGGAGTCGAGGGGCAGGACGAAGAGCTACATTCAGTAGCTTGACGAGGATCCTTGCTCCGGTACAGAACGGCAGGGGGAGCAGTGGCGCACATATAAAAAGCGAACAAACCAGCAAAAAGATGTATGCACGCAATAAAACCAAGAACTCGAGCGAAAGCTGAGTGGGTTAAAATGCGTTAGTGACTGTGAACATCACGAAAATAGGGAAATGATTTATGACTTCGTGACAGCTTGAGGTATGACCTGATATTGTACCAATTTGTTCAGTAATTCGGGTAGATTGTGTTTTATTGATTGATATCTGTATGTTGTGCGAGATATCGGGACAAACCATGCTACTTTATGTAGTGTATAATGGAGCGTGAAGTGATTGTTCAGATTAAGAATTTCAAGTACCAAGACGTTGTTTGTGAGTACGGCGGGTCTGTAAAGGGCAGGCGAGTTTGAACTTGTACGGATTAAATATATTTAGGATGCGTAACCGCTGCAAAATAGTTTGCTGTGCATTCGTTCCACGTGAGATCAGCAATTAATCTAAATGATTTTTTGAGCACTAAAGAAGGTTAAGTTTGTTTTACTTTGTAGCCGTACCCATATACGATTACAATAAGTTAGGTGACGCGTAACTAGAGCATTGTACATTATTTTAATATTAGACGGTAGGCGTTATTTATGTTTATTCATCGGACAGTTTATTTTGTTAATTTTTTTATGGTCGTGATTAAAACGAGCGCCCCATGTCAGGTGTTCGGAAAAATAAACACCCAAAGATAGTATTTCTCTTAGAACTTTAATTTTCTGGTTCTCGGACTAAAGATCTATTTGTACACAAATTAATTTATTTGGAGGTCTAAAAACATGGATTTAGGTTTGTTTAGGTTTATTTTGAAATGGTTTGCATCCACATATTGTTTTAGATTAAATGACGAGTTGTTTGCGTCTCCAACAGTATTATTCGGGTCTGTACCAGTAATAAGAAGAGTCATAACGTCGGCATATGCTATTAATCTTGCTGAAGTCACTACATTAAGAACGCCAATAACGCAAATAAAGTATAAAAAGTAGGAAGGTTGTAGCGGGGGCTACAAACCTTTGGGTGGTTCGTAGCGCCCCCTGCGACCCATCGTCAGGTGAAAGAGCGTGGAGTAGTTTTGGTGGCAGCCTTTCGATTGACGTTTCGGTAGCAAACACATCGTCGCTTTTTTTTTCTTCTTATTTATCGCTTCAATTTTACTCGCCATTACAAAGCCGCCTTTGGTCGTTGTGATCATAGTTCCCAAGTTTTCTTAACACGCATCTCTGTGGTGCTAAAGGGGCCCAACATTGGCGCGCACCAGGCAGCTCTCGCGTTTCTACCGGCCGAGGTGCCCGCCATCTGACGGAATGCTTAGTGCGCAGTGCGCGAGGGTGCCGCGTAACTGAGATCTCGGTTTTGCGTCGGAGGATCTCCGGGAGGCCGAAATTAATCCTCAGTTCTCTGCTAGGGCGTGTCAAATGCGTTTCGTTGGTTTGGTGCGCAAAAACCCCAAGTTTTGGCAGATTTTCTTTTTACTGCGCTGGCGTTGCATGACAATGCTATTACATCGTACAAAAGACAGCCTGCTGTGTATGGCGGTATGACAATCCTCTCCATGTTGGCCATTCATGTCTGCCAACATAGTGGAAGCTTGGATCTGTATGGAGCAAAGGTACGTGCTTCGAATGTGCTCCAGGCAGCCTGCCCACTGCAACAAACACCGTGAGATGATATCCAAGCAGCGTTACTGTGGCTCGAGGGAACGCTCGTGAATCCCGAGGAAATCCCGCTTCCAAAATGGCCTATGCGTGCCTGTTTGACACGACGCGAAACCGTCCGGTGGTTCGGGCATACCCCGAGAAACCCTCGCGCTGGAATACTAAAGCCGGAATAAGGGTAGTTACAAAACATTCCCGGGTATGTTCAATAAGGTGCGGTCAATTAGGAGCCATTTACATCTCGGACACCATGTGACTGGTATCGGCCTCCCCGCTGTGATTACTGATTTTTAAAAAGCAAAATCGTATTAACGACACGCCAAAAGCTTCAGCCTTACTGCTCAGACATCATCGGAAAAGACAGGTTTTTCGCTGCAGGCACCAGGAGAGAATCATTGGCGCCATTAGCTGCGGACAGGCATGCTCGGAGCATGTTTGTTTTATGCACGCTTCCAGCATGTCTGCAAACAGTTTTTGTGGGGCCAATGTGAACATCATAACACGCCCCGGCCAATGTCTCCATGACAGTCTTTCGTATAATGTGTCAGCACTGTGAACGTGACTTTCGCTGATTTAATTGTCATTGGCACGTTCTTCCCTCCGAGATGCATTTTTTTAAGGCAAATAAATAAATAAAGAAGAGCGGCCATACTTTTCGAGGTATTGCGCGCCCTTTCCTGTTCGGCAGTTTTATATTTATGAGTCTGAACGTGACCTGAGCCCGCACCACTCAGAAGACAACGTCTGCATCTCCCTAGCGTCGCCAATGCGTCCACGCCGGGAGCACCACTTTCAGCGTTTTAGAACCAGTCCCATCACTAAAGAAAGCAATCGATTGGAGTTTGATAATGGGCCTTTCACGCTTAGTATTTGTGGATTAGAATCACCCGATTACAAACTACTCATATTCTCAATGGACCCTTGTCGAGTAACAAGCGCCGTCTGGGGAGTTGTCTGCAAACTACAAATGAAGGGCAGCCAAACGCGCCTCTGCCCGTCAGAACACGTTGTCATGGAGCCGTTGGATCGGTTTTCGTCGCTTTTTGTGCCCCACACTTCCGATCCTCAAAAAGCTATTGTCGAAAGTGACGAAATACGCGCAAGAGCAGGTGATGAATATGTTGGTCGTGTGGGGCAGTGCCCTCCGAAATAGTAACAGCGGTAAGCGGGGCCAGGGAGAGGATGTATGCACGCTGTTAGAGGCGGGGTTTATGCCGCACGTCCGGGAGCTTCCTGGCTCGTGACGACGACCATTCCCCGAAGTGAAGAACCCAGGGGTCCAGTGGAGGTGGGAGAGTTGGTAACGTAACGAACGGTTTAATTACATGGTTGCGATACAGTCGTCAAATCAGAGAGAACTCACGGAGCAGCCTCACGCTCCGCCTTATATAGGGTCCGTTTTCTCCCTCACTCCCCGCCAGGGCAGCAGGTGCGCAGCAGCAGCCCGCCGTCAAGTGCGTCGTAGCAAAGTCCGCCGCGTCGTAGCCAGAAGTGCGTCGTAGCCAAGGTTCTCCGCAGTTAGGTCATGCCTCTCTCCCTTTCCTGAGCGCACCAACCCCCACGCACACACACACGTCCCGTTGACGTCACGGACGCGATGAGACCTGTCTCGTGCAGGCTCAGACAGGCGGCCGACGGTCCTGGACTGGTCGGGACTCGTTTCGTGCAGGAACAGACAGGCGGGCGACGGTGCCGGACAGATTCATGACTCGCTTCCGCAGCGTTGAAACTCGGAAGAAGGTTGCCGATGGCTCCATTCTTAACAATGCGCAGAACCTTACTGGAAAAAAGGTCCATTCTTGTGCAAAGTCAACCTTTTATCTTGCATATCACGAAGCTTCTCAAGATTGTGTTTTTGCTCATGCCTTCGTTTTGGCGCTATTTGTTTCTGGTTGTCTCGCGGGCATTAGGATGCGGATGAGTTTTGAGCCGTATTTAGATTTTTGTTTTTAGGGGAGGGGAGTGGTGAACTGTTCGAACAGTTAATAAAAGCGTACTACTATAGCCGTCGAATTTCTCACTGAAAATCTGTCGTTTAGAACTCGGACTTGGACTCTCCCAGCTCAGAAACCTAGCAAACCACTATGTAAACTGTTCAGACAAAAGAGTCTGACATCCTTTCGTATAACTCCGTGACAACCGTCGTATTTTTTGTAGTTTGCGAGATTTAGAAACGCATAAAGTGGACGTATCGCGGCATTTTTAGATAGAAATGCGGTGACTGAGTAGTCGCAAACTCGGAAGTCAAGAAAGAGAAGGGTTGAAAAATGATTAATAGTTACGAGTAATTTTATTACCTCGAAAAGTTCAAAGAAGGGTTGAAAAATTAATTATAGTTACGAATAATTTTATGACCTCCAAAAGTTGAAAAATTACTCTTGTGTTTCCTTCCTAATTAACGTGACCGAGTGAATACAGAAATAATTCGAAAGATAAACGATTATAGTTGTCTCGTTATTATGGACATCCCCGTTTCCCCCAACAAAAGCGTACATAAGTGAGTTCCACCATAATAACATGAAAAACAAATGCACGCATTTTCGCAGTTCGTCCACGAAAATGTTATCTATATACGGGGGTTCTCTATATTAAAGGGATCCACATTAACGAGAGATGACGGCACGAGTAATTTGATCCCTTCTAGGAGTAGCGTCCAAGTTTGGTTACCAGTAAGGTGTACGCGCTGAATGCGAGTATGACCGAAACCACTTGGAAGACGAGGCCAGCGTGTCTCGCTGCGTGTCCCAACGACGCTAGCAGGCGTCGACGCCAAGACGGGCGCCTTCGCGGCGTCCCTCGTGGAACTTTAGCGTGTCCGCCGCTCTGTCGGGGAATCCACTAAGAATGACGTCCCGCTCAAGTCTCGTCGTCTAGGTGGTCTGACGCGGTGCGTGCGCGTGCAGGTGACCACCCTGGCGGTGTACACGTTCTTCCTGGCCACGCTGTTCGGAAGCCAGGGCTTGGACCCCAACGCGGGCTACAAGGGACACGAGATCGACCTGTACGTGCCCATCTTCAACTTCCTGCGCTTCTTCTTCTACATGGGCTGGCTTAAGGTGATCTTCCAATCTTCCTTCCGGTTCAAGGACATGGCAGGTCGGTCGGCAGAGTCCGCTGATTGTGAAGCGACAGCGTTCAATGGGACCTTGCTCGATCGTGTTGGCCGCAGCGTTGTAAGGCTGCAGGAGAGATGGTCAGAAACGGGCGAAGCTGTTGGTTTGATGTCATAGCACGCGTGGCCAATGGGGTTGAACGCTGCAGAGGGGGGGAGGGGGATTAAGCGGTGCTATGAAGCTCCGCTCTTTCCTCCTTCCCCTCTGTTGCGTAAGAACAGGGGTAGGGTAGGAACTGCGTGTGAGTATATAGAATACTCTAGTATACGCGGACGTTTCTCGAAGTGTGCCTCGTTAAATACCTAATCTTGTGGTACATTGCATTTGATCGCATAGCATTGATTGTGGTGCATTGCGTTCATTGCATTTGATGGAAAGTATAAACCCAGCCGATTTCTTCTTAGCTATCCAGTCCAACTACATTTTTTTTTAGTATCGTGGGTTTGCTCTTCCGGGTTTGCTTTTTGGTATCTCGAACTTCAAAATAGCAACTACGAAAGCGGCCAAGAGAGACGAAACCTAATAATCGCGTCGCAGCTGTTGTCAATGGAATTTTGTCGCACAAGCAGTGTTGCAACTGCAAAATTGCGAGCAAAATTGTAACAACAATCAAATCATGTAAAACTAACTTTTGACGCCACGTTAAAGAGCTATTCAAGATTGAAAGGAGGCGATGCCACCCATTAAAAAAGCCGTGAGGGAGAGGAGCAGGGGCCGCTGCCTATCCAAGTGTGCAGCGAAAACTGGCGTGGCCTGGCGGCCAAAACATAAAATAGGGAAAGGAGATCAAATCAATACGACGTAGAAGACAAGGCCTGCTCCTGACGTCATCGTTAGTGAATCCCCTACCTTATCCAAGCGGCGAACACGCTGAAGCTCGGCGAGAGTACGCCAGAAACTGGCAGACAGTGCACGTTGCACGAAACGTAGTTCCAAGAAACGACGTTTTTGAAACGCGTTCCTTTCGGAAGGAACGGAGGAACGCCGCCGTCTCATCTTGCATCGGTTCCATCTCGCACGCGCCCGATTCACATGGTGCCATTTTGCTTGTAAAGTCGCAGCGGGGACGTCGAGCACCACAGCTTCCCCCAGCTTTTTTTTTCCACACGAGCGACGTTTCAACTGCAAAATTGCGACTAAAATCGCACCATGTGAATCGACCCTAATAAAAAAAAAACTAAAAGGGGTTGTGTGTATGTTTATATAGCCTAGAACTTAGTCTGCCTCAACGAGCGACTTGTCTCCCAGCTGTAGATGAACAATTTAGCCAGTGCAGTACAACCGCTAGCCTCGGGTCTTTAACGTGCACCACGCAGTAGTTATAAATAACCGCACGCCGGTACGATGCTCATCCAGATCGAAGCGGGCAGGGGTTGGGATCCGGCTCAATACATGCACGACACATTCTGTGCTTTGCGGATTTATTAGGATAGTCGAGGTAAACTTATATTTTTAGGTCTCTTTTTCTGCAATTGTGCCCGACTTTAGTGGACATGTAGGAATTTCATTATCGACTATGTCAGCCTCCCATTTCGAGGGAGAAGGAGAGCGCCCGAGAGATAGTCGAAAACAAAAAGACGAAACAAATTTTGTAGTGGCGACTCAACACGCAGATCGCTCGCAATATTTATCTGCAGAATATCCGGCACAATATTTCTATAATATATAAAAACGTAACGTTAATGTAACGAAACGTCTCAATATCTAAAATGGAAGGCACTCTTTTTCGAACCATGTGGAGCTAGAAACGGAAACACGTTCGAAGATTCACCAAGAAACGAGGAACAAGCTTCCGTGCCGGAGGAATGTGTACAGCCCTGGTGGCAGTAGACTTTTGCGTCTCGGTGTAGCCGCGTGCTGTAGCGTCGCCATCGTTGTGAGACGCTGCACGCTGCTGGCGACGCTGACGCGAGCTTTCGGTGCCGCAGTGTGCATTTACAAGTAACGACGCTTGGATGCGGAAGGCTCAGGCCTTGTATTCTACGTGCTACCAAAACCCAAGTAGGTTATAATGGGTTAGGAGGTGGCGTCCGAATTCTCCATACATGGAACGAAGTGTAACGGATGTGGACACAAAATGTCTTCTTATTCTCTCGGCAATGGAGACGATCACTTTACTGTGTCGTTTTTCCTTTTACAAAGTTTCCCATCTTTGCCAAAGTGTCTCGGGTAATTTTCATTATGATTAGGACACTCAGATAACGGACGTCTCTATGAAAATATGGGACAAACAACCCTCGTTGCCATGGCATTGCCGTGGCAACGCGGTTGTTTGCCCATCATTTCTTGGCGGCGTCAACTGAATGTGTGTCGAACAGGCTAGATTTGGAGCCCAACACTTGCCTGACCAATAGGAAGTCGGCGTGTAGCGGACGCTCTCGACACCGCGCCGGAAGTAGAGCTAGTCGTCATAGCGCGGCTTTGAAAAGCGAGCGTGTCAGTCGTCGTATACGCACGAGCGCTGGGAACGGCACGGCGAGTTGAGAAAGCCTTACAGACTCTGTTTCATGAAGGTGTCGGTTTCCCTCCGCCGTGATGAGAATGCGGGTTTGCATCGAAACTTCTTTCGGTGCGCTGCTCGTATCGAAAGCCAACTACGACAGCGAACAGACGAAGCAGACCGCAGGCACGGAGCAGACGTAGCGCCTAAAGCAGGGGACACACGAGCGATGAAAACGGGCGCCGCGTGGCAGTATCATAGCAACCGCGGTGCTGGCGTCTACACGTCACTTCCGCATGGCGCGGCGTCGTTCGGATTTCGTCGATGCAAAGAAAGCGGTGCGATGCGCTTGTGGCGCTCCTAGCGGCGAGCGCCGAACGGCGGTTTCACAGCTCCTGTGTTGCATGTGCGTATGGGCCTTTAAGCTCCCATACGCACATATGGGCCTTTAAGCCCCATACGCACATGCGTTGCGTTTGAGCGTGGTGCGTTCCGTAGCGGCAAGCGGACGCGTTGCGTTGCGAAGAGCGCTTGCGCCAAGCTTGTACGCACAGTTGTGTTGACACGCAGTCAACCGCAGTCGTCGCTAGCGGCTCACCAATCCAACGCAACATGGCGGCGCACAGCGACAGTGTCGAAGTGTTCCATCTTGGGACAATCCCGCTGGCTTCTCCGACGTTTTGTCCAGCTGGAACCATCGCAGCCTTGGAAAATGCACTCCCCACCGATCCCCAAAACGAAAAAGCAAGTTCTGCGAGCGGAGAACCGGATACGTCTCGCCGAGTCGGCCGAGTGGCGCGAGCGAACACGTCACACTCCTTTCCTCTCTCGGCTTCTGATTGGTCGAACGCACCGCAACGCTTCGAAAAGTTGAGCGAGTCTCTACTCGCTTGCGTCGCGCTACGGAACGTTGCGGGAAGGTGCGCGTCGCATCGCAACCGACTGCTCCTGGCCGCAAGGACGCCGCGACGCACTCGAACGCGTTCAAACGCGAATGTGGACCTTAACACGTATGGACCTTAACGCAGTCGACCGAGCCGCGAGCAGACGATGGGTGCCTGGGAGCATGCTTTGATTTAGGTTGGATGAGAGCGGGTCGGTGCTTAAGGCAGTCTGGGAATAGGTCATGCCGGCTCCTGCCAACGTTACTGCAGGGTGTTTAAAATAGCGGCCAGGCTCTTTCAATTGACCGCAAAAATAGGTTACTTAACCTATCGCGCTACGATTTAGTGCAGCCTTGCCCACAGGTGGTGCATTTTTTCTATAATATTTAGCAATGAGCGAACTTACTTGAGGAAAAGTAAAACAACAAAAAGGCTTAAGTCCTATGGAAGCGCAGCGAAGCCACCGGTGTTCAAACAATAGGGCACCCTATATTTTGAAGACCGGTGGCTTCGCTGCGTTTCCGCAGGAGTTAAGCATTTTTACCTTTTCCTCGTGTAAGTTCGGTCTGCAAATTTTAACGAAGAAGTGCACCACCTGTGGGAAAGGCTGCACAGAACCGAAGCGCGATAGTTTAAAAAACCAATTTCTGCGGTCGGTTTAAAGAGCCTGGCCGCTATTTGAAACACCCTGTAGATTACCTCAGTTGTGAAACTGAGGTAATCTACAACGCTGACAACGCCACCAAGGGCAAAGCTCATAATCCCGCCAGCCTTGCTACGTCACGAATGCGGGGAAACTTTTCTCTCTGTTTTTGTTTGCGCCGGATATCCCATGACGCATCGCGCCCTCCGTTCGCTTCTCTTCGAGCGCTCGCTCGAGTGCACCGTTTGGAACGAAAAATATAGCCAATCGTTCAAAATACAAACGTGCGATTATGAATTACGGTTATTACACCGTCATGCTTGACCCATTTCCGAACGAAATTTGAAAATTTCAATTTTTGTTTCAGTACCCCTTTAAACGTCCCTGACAAAACCCAAGATAATCTTTCGCTATCTGGGTTCTGCAACTGAAAGTCTCATTGGATTCTATCTGGAAACCTGAAATCCAGATTGCAGAAAAAGGAATATTCCAGATGGCGAAAAGTGATATTTGGTTTTGGGGTAGGAGTATTCTTTAAAAGCGCCATTGAAATCGCACGCAGACTACCACTGCACTATTCCTTCAGAATTGATTTAACTGCTGCTCCGTGCTCTGGCTCACACAAGCCTCGTTTACATGAATACGACTTCAGCGCATCGACTCCAATCGTCCTCCGAAAGAAGCCGACACGGCAGCGTTTACATGAATGCGCACCAAGCCCTACGCGAAGGTGGCGCCACCCCGTGTCAACGCTCAAAGTTAAAGCTGCGTTTCCGGCACCGGCCGCATCACGTGACCACGTTTTCCGGTGCATCGCACGTGAGGTTCGTGAAGGCGTCGAGGCTTTCGGCGAGGTTGAAATAAATATCGTGCCCGTAGTCTTCGATGCTGTGCAAGGAGTTACGAGACGGAAGAAACATCAAAACCCAAGCTTCTTGGGCTCCAGGTCGGGCCGCTGGGCCACTCTGGATCAGAGGCGACGTGCGTGCGCACGGCCTGGCGAGCGAGATCGTCGTGAACCGCTCTGAGTTCGCCACCGCGCTTCGTCTCGCCATACCTTGCCAATCACGACCGGACCCCGAGGCCGAAAGGCTCCGGCGTTGCCAGGGGCGGCACCGAGGTAGGAGCTGCTCGTTCTGCGCTACCATGCAGTGCTCGGAGCTCTCGGCGTCGTTCGTGTTTGCGCCGAAACCTCTAGGCACTTCCTTGGACACGCAAGTCGTATTTCGCAAGGCTTGGACGGGGGCCGCCCTCTCCGAGCAGCTCAGTGATAGTCCGCTCATTTAGTTTGTCAATAAAAGCTCGCGTTTCTTCTCGGGAGGAACTGCGGGCGACCACACAGAACCGCTCTCCGCCGCCGCCGACGAAGTTGGCCGCCGCCATGTTCTCAGCTGTTCACTCGCTCCTGCAGCGAGCGCCTTCCCACAATCCTCCCCGTTCCGAAATGCGATGCGACCTCCGTTTACATGGGCTGAATGAATGCGCACTCGCCATCTCGATCCACCTCTGTCTGGCGACTTGAATGCGATGCGCTTCTCTAGCGCATTATGCCGTTTACATGACCGCATCGAATACGACAACTGGATTCGATGCGACTAAGTCGCATTCATGTAAACGCGGCTACAGAAAGAAAGAAAGAAGCTATATTCTTACTGCTTTGTCACATATAACGCTGCCCAAACCTTCAGTTGGACGTACAGCGCACTGACGTTGAACCGACAGTACCAACTTGCTCCGAGCGGCTTGGCAGTTGAGTTGTACAACTTATTAAAATAGCCAACGTACGTGTAACCGACTGCAAAAAGAATAAATAAAAAATAATTGTTTTTTTTTTTGGCCTTACTGCAAAGCATCGGTGCTTTTGTTCTATAGTCTTTGATACGTACTTTAGCGGTTTGATATGTTATATCCCACCGGTATGAAGCCTCTCGTAAAAGCTGGGGCCGTCAGTTCGACATCAGTGCGCTGTACGCCGAACTGAGCTTTTGGGGTGTCGTATATATGTGACAGGGGTGTAATGGTGCGGGAATTCGCGGACCGCCGCCGATACGCCGTTCCCCACGTGGTCCGTCAACAACCCGAGTCCAGCCTGGTTCTTTCACGGGAGCGGGATTCCACTCCCCGTTTATTGGTACATAAAAACACAACGCTACAAAACTCTCAATCTATACTACAAACACACGCGACATTACTCAAATATTTACAAACGTACGTTAAGCCCAAAGCTTAACACAAAGAGGGCTCAAAGGCCTCGTGTCCCGCCATTGCCTGAGACAGTTTGCTTCCACCGGCCGGAATCCTAAGAGACTCTTGCCCAGTGATGTTCCATACCACGTCCAAGAATTCCCTTTCTTTGGGTACAAAAATTCCCTATTTGAGGTACTTTTTCCCTGCAAATTTTTGAAATATCTCCGCATATTTCCCTGCTTTTCATTACCTTTATTTTCATATCAGCTGATTTCTGTGGTCATAAAGGCCACTGTGCGCATATTTTACCACAAAAGCTACGTGAAATCGCATGTTTAAAGATAAGAAAATGTTACAGCACTACCGAAAAACCCAGTATAACTTTTCACTATGTCGATTACGGAACTGGGAATACAGGGTTCCAGAAACAATTCCAGTTAGATTTCCAGTTTTATGAGTAAAAAATTATACTGGCTTTTTGGTAGGCTGTTCAGTTTATATTTTTATTAACAAAATAATATAACCTTTAGCAGTGTTTGGTAAAGTACATCTATAAAGTACTTGGCTTAAACTACAAAGCAAATGAGAGGTTACATACTTCAAGTAAGGTAATAAATATATTGGTTGCAATTTACTTGAGGTAGAGTACTATAAATATCACATACTTCTAAAGGTACAAGTACTTTTTAACACAATCTTTCATGGAAGTAATCGAGGGTGAATCAGTTATTTTCCAAAATAGCGGCGAATGTTGGATTAAGTCAAGTGGCCATGCAGTAGTCGTTTCACTCTCGCTGACAAACTATTTAACACCATCAACTTTTACGGAACTTATATGCATCGGTCTTATAGCCACCATTACTTCACTCAAAAAAATTACCAAATGACATCTTGAAAAATGATAGCGTGTTTCTGCATAACAATACACTTTCCTTTTTTTCAAGTTCGGAGAATAAATTTTGATGTCGGAAGTGGTACCTTTGCTTGGAAAGTACCAGACACCAATTGGCTTAAAGAAAGCACAGGCACATACTCGGAGCATGTACTTCAAGTTAAGTACAAGTTTTCTAATCCTACTTGAAAAAAGGTCGTTCAGACACCTTTTTCCTGCACCACAACTTTCTTTCTCTTCTTAAAACCTTTGAACCACTCGACTCTTTTTTTTAGTTCCCTCTAAAGCTTTTTCCTGAATTCCCTCGTTAATCCTTAAAATTCCCTGCAAACGTGTTAAAATTCCCTTTTCCCTATTTACCAAAATTGAGACCGGAAATTCTCTGAAAAAGGGAAAATTCCCGCATGGAACATCACTGCTCTTGCCTCCCGGTTACCCGACAATATCGACCGATGGGCGAGGAGATTTTCTCCTCGCCCGCCATGTGGCGTCTGCAGCGCCATCCAGTGGCTAGGAGAGAAAGCGGCACATCGGAAGCCGAATTTGAGATCCCGATCGACCCCGCGGCGACACGACCATGTGACCGCGTCTGAGGCGAGGCAACTGAATAGCTGCCTCGCGGCCAAGACGGCTAAATGGTTTGATAGGCGCCCTCGTGAATGCACGGTGCGCCATACTCCCTCTCTCTAAAAATCGAAGTACGCCGGGATTCCGACGTCACGGCTAGGCCTGCTCGGGAACACCGTCGCTTTGTTTGGCCTGGAAACCCCCCACACGCACACCCACACCACTGGTCCCATGGGTCGTCCTCACTGAGGTCCTTCAGTTCGCCTGAGGCCTGGGGTTCGCGGCCAGCGCACACCTCAAGTAGACTGTGTCGACTTCGGCGGCGGCGGCCTCCGGGGCAACGGGGTCCTTGAACACTGTGCCTGGCCACCATGAGACTGGCCTCCCCATGGAGTGGTGCACCGGAGAGGACTGTGGTAGTGACCCAGCAGTGACGGCCCTCCCGGAGCGATGCGGGGCTGGAAGTCCAATGTCACTGAGAACTGCACCCCGGCGTCCTGCGTGGCGTCGCGGACGTCCTACGAGGCTCCCCAGCTGTGGTTCCGGCCGGGGAATACGCTGCCCGAAGATGAAGAGTTGAGCCCAGGCTGGTGTTCGTCCGAACGGCGACTCATCCTTTCATCGTCTCCCAGGAGAGGACCATTTGGTGCACACCAAGTTGCGTCTCCAGGCAGCAGCCGCAGGGCCGATGACAGTTTACCAGCCGAACGCCGTGCACAAAAATAAAAACATTGAAAGTAAAAACAAGAAAAAACAAACACTGAGGTTCCGAAGCACCCTCCCCCACACCACAAAGAAAAAAAAAAAGTCCGGGAACGCCGATTTTGGATCGTTCACCCTCTTCTTCCTTTTCCCGGGCCACGCACTCTACGAGGTTCCGATCCCATCGGGTTGCCTCCGGCTACGCGTGTTGTAGCTGTGCCGCGGTGGTCCCAGGGAATCCTGAGATCGTTGGTGCCCGCAGAATGCCCTTTGCGGCCGCTTGACCGGCTCATCCCCTTCCCTGGGGAAAAAGGGTTTCAGTTCGCCGATGTGAACTGTCCCGCGTACGAGATCAGAATTCTGGTCCCTCAGCGCAGACTTGTACGTAATCCGTTACAAGTAACGGAATTACTTGTAATCCCTTACATTTATCGGTAATTTAGTAACGGAATAATTACATATTTCCTGGAGTAATTTTAAAGTAATTCCCTTACATTTTTTACGTAACGGATTCCTTGTAATCCGTTACATTTTTTTCCGATCCAACCCCCCCCCCCCCCTCCTTCTAAAGAGAAGGTCGTTTTCATTTTGGTAAAGTTGAGCGCAGTGACACTCCAAAGGGAGGCTTGGCACTTTTCAGTTCCGCAAAGCCTTTTTTTGCAACACCAAGCCCCTGAATCTTTTTTTTTAGACCCTCACAACCAATGTCAAAAAATCCAAATAAACATTTCCACAAAAAAAGGGGGTGGGGGGAAGTTATATCCGCTTTTTTTAGTGTCTGTTTTTTCTTTGCGATCGAAGGCGGGGAGAGGAAGACACCAAGTGATTGTATGCCTCTTTGAGATGCTCAAGGTGGTAAGTGCACAGACAAGAATTAACAATGTCCTTCTCGGTTATAGTAACTACGACCATTTTCATAATGTCACAACACGAGACAACGCTCCGTCTACCCTAAAATCCACTAAAAGAGATGTTATAATATGTGAAGGTGTTATTGCCACAAGCATCCTCGTTGGTCGATGCACACTTATCATCTTCTCTTAGAAAACAGGATGTATTTTTTTCTGCTTCTTTCACCTTATTTGACCCTGTTTTAAAAGCTACTTACTTTTTTTGTAGTCCAACTTCTAGGGTTGGCCCACTTTATTTGTGAATTTCAGCCAGGTTATCTGCATCTCAGTTACCCTTTTTGTGAGTCAGCTTTTTGCGAGCACTTCGAAAATGGTAATAGTCTTTTTTTTCTTCTTCCTGTTTTTACCCCAGCAGGACGCATCTTATCTCAAGCAGATATTTTTAAAAATAAAACATAATGGTGGCTGACTTAGACTTAAGATTCAAAGAGTGAAACTCATGAGTGGGGCCATAGCGTCGCTTAGTTTTCTGCCTTTCGCTGCCCGTGGCATCAGCGGACATCTATCTGGAGATTACCGGAGTAAACTGCAGTCGGTCCGTGCTCCGTGCGTTTTTGAACGGCACCAAGAAAGGTACACATGGAAAACGTGCGTTTACATTTCCTTGTTTTAACAAACGTTCCAATTAATTGTTGTTATAAGTGTCCTGTTTTTTTTTTTCTCGATTACTTATATTTAAATATTGGAAACTTTTTCTTAATCACCAACGTCTCAACCGAGGCTCGACCTGTTCAGAACCAAAGGAAGAAGAATATCGAGCCTAACCTTATTTATTATTTAAGTATCAGCTTCCTGTTACCAACTTTACTAAAACTCTCGAATAGCAGGCAACGGCTGCAACGACGAAGCTTTGCTCTATCTTCAAGCTAATAGTACTTCCGTTGCTTCGCTGAAAAAGCTCAATGCAGAGCATGAAGCATTCGTGAGGCACAATATGGCACTCCCATCCAGTGCCTCAGTTCAAAGGGTGTTCAGCGTAGCAGTGAACATATTGAGTAAGAAATAACGCAAAATGTCTGACGAGACTTTCGAGAGTCAGCTGTTGCTTAAAATACTCAAGGTCAATAAATGGAACAGGTGGCAGCATTAAGATCTTGAATAACCTTCTTCACTTTGTTTCTTAATTGAGGAAAATATTGTTGAAAGTAACGCCACGAAAGTAACGGATTACTTTTGGGGGTAACGGTCGCTTACTTTCATGGGAGAGTAATTGTAATTGTAATAAATTACAATTTAACCTCGAGTAATTGTAATTGTAATTCCTTACTATTTTTCAGTAACGTGTACAAGTCTGCCTCAGCGTATATGTCAGTCGAGATTTCTTGGAATCGATGACGAAGGGGCCAACCCACTTGGGGCCAACGCCGCCGAGAAGAACTTACTCGCATCGCTCTGAACGTGACTTCGCCGAAGAACGGTGTCGCCCACCTCGAACTGCGCATCGCGGTGCGCTTTGTTGTAGGTGCTCTTCTGCTCCGCCCGCGCGCGAGCCCTGTTTCCGCGAGCGGCGTCCAGCGCCCGCGACAGTCGCTCTCTTGTCCGCGTCGCGAAGTCCTCGTGCGAGGGCACCGCTCTGGCCGCGCTCTGTCGCGGGCGGAGAACCGCATCGGTCGGCGTAGAGAGTTCTCTGCCGAAGTTCAGCAGCGCGGGCGTGAACCCAGTGCTGCGGTTGAGGTTGGACCGCAATGCAAACGAAATCGAATCCAAGTGCAGATCCCAGTCCCGCTGCTTACGAGCATACGCCCCGAGCAGCGGCTTAATGTCGCGGTTCCGCCGCTCGGTCACATTTGCTTGGGGATGGTAACACGAAGTCTTACAATGCTTAATCCCGAGGGCCTGACAGGTTGCCGCGAAAACTTTCGAGCAAAATATCGAGGCATTGTCACTCACCAGTCTCTCGGGGAACCCGTAGCGGCACCAGACCTCGGACAGCCTGCTCAGGACTCCCTTGGCTGTCACCTTCCGCATTGGAAACATCTCGACGAATCCGGTGAAGTGGCAGGTTACTACCAACACATGTTGATAGCCTCCGCTTGACCGCGGCAGGGGTCCCATCAAGTCGCAGGCCGCGATCTCCCATGGCCGCGTACTCACGATCGGCTCGAGCAGGCCGGGTGGTCTGCCCCCCCTGGGCTTGCGCTCTTGGCACACTGCGCAGCTCCGGACATACCGGCACAGCTGCCCCTTCATGCCCGGCCAGGTAGCGAAACGGCGCAGCTTATGCCACGACTTCGGTGCACTGCCATGACCGTCCGCATCGTGGTAGTGACGCAGCGCTGCCACTCTGAGATCGCGGGGAATCACGGTCTTGAACGACTCACTTGAATCGCTCTCTTCCGGGAAGTAGCGCAGCAGGACGCCGTCCCCATCGATCAGGTAAGACTCCAGCTCACCTGCTTCAATGTCTGACTCCTGGGCGGTGGCGCTTGGCCCTCTCGGTGTTCCGGAGTGCCGGAGCGTCTTTTCGCCTGTCTGGTCAGGATCCATCTCTTGCCTGAGCCGGTCGAAGATAGCGCGACAAAACGAATCGCTCTGCTGTGCTTCGAACAGTTCCGTTCGGTTGAACGCCGGTCCCAGTGAGGTAATCGCCTCAGCCAGCTGCGCGACGCCGCCACAGTGGGGAGCGGAGCGCGAGGCGGGATTTCCCGTCTCCCGGTGGATGGCACCGCCTCCGTAGTCTGCTGCCTCGCTCGGTGGGGGATCCACGGGTGCGCGGGAGAGCGCGTCGGCCACCACATTTGTCGTGCCCTTCCGGTACCGAATTCGGTACTCGTACTTCTGCAGTGTCAAGGCCCAGCGCGCCAGTCTTCCGGCGGGTTCCTTGATTCGGGAGAGCCACGCGAGGGCCATATGGTCCGTCTCGATCGTGAATTCCGTCCCCTCGACATAATGATCGAACTTCTTGAGAGCGAAAATGATGGCGAGGCATTCGCGCTCACTCACCGTGTAGTTCTTCTCCGCCGGGTTCAGCGCCCGGCTGGCAAATGCCACCGGTCGGATCTCTCCCTCTGCCTCCTGCAAGAGTACCGCGCCGAGACCCTGGTCGCTTGCGTCCGTCTGGATCGTGAAGGGCCTATTCAGGTCTGGCAGTTTGAGGGATGCTGTACGCGCCAATGCCTCGGTCAGCTGGAGGAACGCCTCCTCCTGCGGCGCCTCCCAGCCCCAGGGAGCCGCTTTCCTCAGCAATTGCGTGAGGGGTGCCTGCATGGCTGCGCAGTTCGGGATGTAGGCTCGGTAGTATCCTATCATGCCGAGAGAACAGCGCACTCCCCCGACATCGGTAGGGACTGGGAACTCCAAGATCGCCCGCAACTTGTCCGCGTCGGGGGAAACTTTTCCTCTCTCGATCCGGAATCCCAACAAGCTGATCTCAGAAGCTCCAATTTGGGCTTTAGTCGGCTTTATTTATTTATTTATTTATTTATTTACATGAATACCTGCAGCGCCGTTAGGCATTATGCAGGGGGTACAGAAAACATCATGCAATAACAATACATATTCATACAATAGATAAAAGGAACAACAATAAAACATACATTATTAATCGCGGATACAGATTTGCAGTTTATCATAAAAGTGATCATTATCAGTAATAGATACAATTTCTTCCCCAAGTTTATTCCACTCTCTAATGGTTTGAACAAAAAATGAAAATGAAAAACAGTCAGTATTGTAACGATATTCCTCGGCTTTTTTAGAATGATCCCTTCTTGCAGATGCATAGTGTGGTTCAAAAATGTAAAGACTTCTTTCGATACCAGTCCGTCCGTAATATATGCTGTGAAAGAATTTCAATCTCAAGCACTTTCTTCGCTCTTTCAGTGACTCCCAACCTAAACTGTTTTTCCTTTTTGTACAACTTGTATAAGGGCTGTAATCACCTGTAACGAACCGTACTGCCTGGTTTTGAACCCGTTCCAACTTTTGTTCAAGGTAACTTTGTGGTGGGTCCCAGATGACACAAGCATATTCTAAAATTGGCCGAATGAAAGAAAAGTATAATGTCTGTTTTACACTGCGAGACGTATTTTTAAAATTCCTGCGAATAAAATACAACATTCTACTAGCCTTAGCAACAGTGTTATCCACGTGATCATTCCACTTCAAGCTGGACGACAAATGAACTCCCAGGTACTTATAATTTTCTACACGGTCAAGTATCACATTTTTCAGTTTGTATTCGGTCGGGGAAGATGTACTGCGAGAAAAACACATTTGTTTACACTTGGAGATATTTAAGCTCATCTCCCAACGGTCACACCAGTCTTCAAGCACATTTAAATCGTTTTGAAGCACACTAGAATCTACGCCATTTTCAATAATTCTATATACTATGCAGTCGTCCGCGAATAACTTAATATGAGACTGTATATTCTCACAAATACTGTTAATGAATATAAGAAATAGCAAAGGCCCTAACACACTTCCCTGAGGTACTCCGGAGGTCACAATCACTGGCGAAGATTTTTTACCATTTAGTACCACAGTTTGCTCGCGATCGGAAAGATAGTCAGCAACCCATTTAACTATTTTATCATTGATGCCCAGAGATACAAGTTTGTTTAACAATAGATGATGTGGCACGGTGTCAAAAGCTTTGCGGAAGTCCAAGAATACGCAATCAACACTCTGTCTCTTGTCTATGGCACTTGAAATGAAATGGGTAAATTCTGCAAGCTGTGTAACACATGAATAACCTCGACGAAAGCCGTGCTGGCAGGGGGAAAAGAAATGACTAGAGTCAAGGTAACTATATATTGAACTATATAAAATGTGTTCAAATATCTTGGAAGCAATGCATGTAAGTGAAACCGGGCGGTAATTTTCAACTAGATTTTTTGATCCAGACTTAAAAATTGGAGTAACATTTGCTCTTTTCCAGTCGGTCGGAACTAGACCAGTGTTTAATGATTTTGTAAAAATTACTTTAAGGTACTCCGCTATGTCTTCTCTACAATTGTGAAAAATTACGGGTGAAATTTCGTCTGGTCCGTACGCTTTTGACGTGTCAATGTCTTGTAATAAAGCCTTAATCCCATCTACTACGATATTCACTTCGGCCATAACCACTCCTGTGGTCGGGTCAGACAAGGGATGGACATAGTTAGGTGCAGGAAGTGAAAAAACGGACTTAAAATATGAATTGAAATATTCTGCTTTTTCCAAGTCGCTATCTACTAACTTGCCATTTTGCAACAAACTAGGAACAGAGGTATCTTCTTTTTTATTTACTTTCACGAACTTCCAGAACTCTTTGGGATCATTCTTGAGTTTATCTTGAAAAGATTCGTAAAAGGTCCTTTTGTTTTCTTGTATATTTCTTTTAAGGTCTCTGGTTATTTCTTCGAGTTTTTGCCTAGCACTATCAGACTGATTTGTACGATACTTCTTAAAAGCTCGACGTTTACGCTTTATTTGTTTTCGAATTGGAAAATTAATCCATGGTTTATGTCTTTTATTTCCCTTATGAATTCTGAATGGTATGTAAGAGTTCACGAGTAGCTTAATCTTTTGTTTTAAAACATCCCACAAATGTTCAGCATCACACTCCACGCTCAAGTTTAAAAAGTGAGGAAAATAAACTGAAAGTTCATGAGAAATTTTTTCGTAGTCACCTCTATCGTACAGTATAATCTTTCGTGGCGGCATTGCCGTCTTATGAGTCTGATTCAGTGATAAATCACAGACAACGGCACTGTGGTCGCTAACACCAGGAATTACAGTGACATTAGACATAAGGCTTGGGTTATTGGTCAATAACAAATCTAAAATTGAATTGTTTCTTGTTGGTGAGAGAACAAATTGTTTAAGAGAAAACGAGATAATAAGGTCGTTGAAACCCTTATACAAGCTAGAGTTATCGGTGCAAAAGGATGTACTCGTCCAATCGACGTTAGGAAGATTAAAGTCGCCTCCCACAAGAACAGAGCTATCAGGAATCGAAGATAGTACATGACTAAGCTCATCTATGTCGTTTATGGTTGGGGGACGATAATAGGTGCCCAAGACTAGAGTGCCTCCTTTTGATAGTTGAACTCGGCACCAAATAGACTCTGTGTTATTGTGTGGTAGAAGGAGCTGGCTGCTTGCCCATCCTGCGTCGATTAATAAAAACACCCCTCCGCCATGTGCGTGTCGATCTTTACGGTAGACAGAGAAGCCACCAGGAAATACTTCACTGTCCAGCACGGATTCATCGAGCCATGACTCAGTGCCCATGATAATACTTGGCTTTATTGATTCTACAAGGCAAAAGAAATCATCTACTTTATTTTTAAGGCTACGGCAGTTTAGCAACAATACAGTAGAAAGAACATCCGACGATGTTGATGGGCTTTGAACATTTGTGGTCAAAGGGCTACGTCATTGTTGTGGCCTTGTGCTTCTCGTTCTGCGCACAGGGACTGCCTCCTTTCGCTCAGTGTCCCAGATAAATACGTCGCCGTTCACAACTAACTTATCATATGAAAGATGCACTTTGTTGCTCTTATCTTGCCTTATTTGTTTAGAGTGGTTCCAGAGATTACGTCTTTTTTCGCGAAGTGAATTACTGAAATCTTCGGATACGCTAAAGTCGGTGTTCTTAAATTTAAATCCAGAGTGTAAAATATCTTCCTTTTCGGTCCAAGACATAAAGTTTACTATAACTGGTCTCTTGAAACCATCTTTAAAGTAACCGATCCTGTGCGCCCTCTGAATCGTAGTAGGATTGATTTCCATGATTTCATTACAAATTTGTACCACATGGTTCTTTGATTCCTCCCAGGATTCATTGCGCTTTCCGTCGGGTATGCCGTAAAACACAAGATTGCACCGGCGGCTGCGGTTTTCAAGGTCATCGATATGCTCCTCTATCCTTTTGTTCTGGTCCTCAAAATCCGCAACACGCTTTTCCAAGTGGTCATTACTTTTAACTAAGTTGTCCAGCTTTTTTCAAATTCTTCTTGTTTACTCTCTATGTTAGAAAGTTTAATCGTAACATTGGCCATACTGACTGTTAGCCCTTCGAGCATAGTTTCTATTTTTGTCATCTGTTCAGCTTTCGTCAAGGGGCCTGGGTTCAGCTCGACGTCACCCGACAGTAGTAGCAACAAAACGAGGAACATTATTCTCCAGCGAGAAAAAACCGCCTACGGTGCAACACAACGTGGCGATGCTTACAACATGCGCATGCCATCAAAAACAGGTCTTTGGGTGGAGCCGGCAGGCAAAGGCAGGTTCTAGGAAGGTAGCCAATGTAAATTGTACCAACCTGCAGGCGAAAAAGGCACGGTGAGCGCATGTTTGGGTGTCTGCCGGCTCCAAGACCCAAGGGAGCGGTGGTGTCCGTTGACTTATATAGCCACTGGGGAAGTTCATTCGTTGTAGGGGTGTCAGCCACGGGCACACGGAAGAACGCCCCCTGCTGTCCAGTCGTCGATAGCATTGGCGCAGTCATCCCAAAGGGACCGATGACCAAGCTGTTGTTTGTTGTTGATGATGGCGCACTCCCTCCGAAGCTGGCGTGGCTGACGATGCACAGTACCGGCAGGACAACCGTCTGCAGGCGAAAAAGGCACGGTGAGCGCATGTTTGGGTGTCTGCCGGCTCCAAGACCCGTGTGAGCCGGCTCCAAGACCCGTGCTAGTGTCGAGGCCGGAGATCCGCAGTTTGCGCAACACGTCCTCGAGGTGACGAAGGAGGTCCTCGAAAGTTTCCGAGTACACAATGATGTCGTCCAGGTACGCGAGCGCGTGCTGCCATTTGGCATCTCCGAGCACCCCATCGATCAACCGCTGAAATGTTATCGGTGCACCTGTTAATCCGAAGCGGCATCCGAGTGAACTCGAACAAGCCTCGGTGACACACGAATGCAGTTTTGCTTTCGTCGCCCGGGGCTCATCTCCGCTTGGAGGTAGCCTTTGCTTGCGTCGAGGGTAGTGAAGTAGTTCGCTGTCACCAGATTCGAGATGATTTCTTCGATCCTCGGAAACGGATACGCATCTTTTACGGTCACCGCGTTCAAGCGCCGATAATCGACGCAGAGTCTTGATGTTCCGTTTTTCTTTGGCACCAAAACCACCGGGAATCCCCAGGGTCCTGATGACCGGCGAATGATTCCTGACTCCAAGAGCTCATCGACGGCGGCATCTATCGCTTTTCGCTTGGCCAGGCTCACAGGACGCGGATTGGACTTCAAGCGCGCGCGTCCCCAGTTTCAGTGCGATGTTGCACCTGCTTGGTGCAGCCCGGCTGTTCGGTGAACATTTCGTCAAAGTTGTGCAGCAAAGCCGCCAACCTCTCTCGCTCTGGTCGGGACAGTCCATCGACATTGGCCAACGGGTGGCCCATTGCGTCGCAGTGCGCGACGGAGCTCGGTGTTGGGTGGCTCCTGGCGTCGTCGCGGTCAGTTCTTTCCTGTTCTGTCGCTTTTCCCAGCGCTGCCGCCAATGGTCCCCGTAGAGCTTTCTCGGAAACTTGAAAGAGGCGCCTGTGCCCCCTCTCGGTACCCGCCACTTGCCGCGTCAGTGATGATGCCGGTGTTGGCCAGGAAATCCCGTCCAGAATGATGGGCACCGTCAGCCCGGCCAAATGGACAAACCGCTGTCTCTGCGCGCGTTGATTCCAGCGTACCGCGAGATGCACTGCTCCCCTCGATGTCGTCGACCCACAAGCCAACTGGAAAGTGGTCTCCCCATGCCTCACCCGAACGGACTTCTGTTGGAGATGCCTGAGGACCTCGTCCCCAATTAGCGACGCACTAGCCCACCTATCCAGAAGGGCTGCGAACTCGCTTCCCGCCACTGTCAGGGAAATAAATGGGGCCGCGGTGCGCGTGCGCTGTCCCGACTCGATACGCCGTTGGCACGCGCACCGTCGATGGGATGTCGGGGACCCGCTCGTTGGTCTGTTTCGCCGCCGATAACTTTATCGGCGGCCTCCTCCATTTCCCGGAATCTCCCTTGTGCAGTCGCGCCTATAGTGCCCGATTTCGTGGCACCGAAAGCAGCGGCCTCGCCAGCCTGGGATAGAATTCTCCCCAGTGGAACGTCCGATGCGCTCACCCCTTTGTGGCAGCGGGTCGGCGGCAGTCTGCGCCTGTGCTGCGGCGATCCGTGGTGCGCCAGTCGGCCGGAATTCCGTCACGCATGGACGGCCGCGCTCCTTCCTAGGAGCGATCCTGGCTCAAGGCGTCGTCCGTAAGCTCCAGGGATTTCCGCTCGGCTCGCCGCTGGCCGCCGCCATTGCGGCCTCCCCGTCGGTACCCACGTGGCACCGGCCCATGCCAAGCGCATCGGGGTTCAAGCGTGTCGGTCGGTGCTGGGGGAAGGTGGTGCCTCGCGCTCCGCCAGTATGTCGGCCTGAGCCCTGCGAGCCTCATGTGCGAGCTCACTCAGACTTCCGAATGGGCGCCCACGCAGATACCGCGAAAAGGTGGGATGCGCCTGCCTCACCACCCGCTCGACCTGCTCCTGGTCCGTAGCATTCGGACCGGCGATCTGCAGGAGTTCCTGCATCGCCCGCAGGTACTCCGCGAAGGGCTCAGCGGGAGCCTGCGTTCTTTCCTCCAGTTCCCTGCGCATACTTGGCAGTGTAGTCTGCCGGCAAGAATTCTTGTCGGAAAAAGGGCCGTGAACTCGTCGAGTGTTCCGGCTGACTCGCCCACAAGGCGATGCCACGTGGCCGCCGGGCCTATGAGAGCCACCAGCAGAACCCTGCCTAGCGTCTCCTTCTCGGTCAAGCCGGTAGCCTCCCGATATCGCTGGATTGCCAGCAAGAAGTCGGTCGCGCTCATAGCTCGATCGCTGTGTCCGCTGTACTCCGGCACCGGAATACGGATGAGGGTTTTCGGCGTCGGCGTTTCCCTCTGCATGCTCTGTAAGACGTGCGCGAACGCCGCAACCAACGCCGTGGATTCACGGGACATCTCCGTGCTGCACGGCATAGACACTACCGGCGACACCGTCCGCGTGTCCGGACTCAGCGCTGCGGTCATCGCCGCGGAGTTCCGCTCCGCCAGCCCTGTCGACGTCGCGACGTCGGCCAAAAACATTAAATCTGTGAGGGCGAAATTACCCGTGGCCATCTCGAACACTTGTTTGGACGTACCCTTCCACCTTCGCAGTGCCGCGGTATAGACCCGCGAACCAGGACCGCCCCGCGTAAACTTTCACGCAGTGTCGTCGACGGACGT
>JAZHYW010013687.1:0-10617 GCA_037355805.1 Ixodes ricinus | reverse complement strand
GTAAAAAGTTATGAAAAAGTCTGCTTTCGAGCAGAAGTCGCGATGTGACAATCTTCTTTGCCATGTATGCAATGCGGGAGATGCTAAGTGTCAGTTTCTGAATGAGCATTTGTCCTTTAGCAAATCAGTCGAGTCACACTTGGATATAAGCGCGGATATCGGTAACCTCACGCAGCTAAAACAAGTGTGCGGCGCTTTGCACCGCAACTGTGCATGAGTATGACAGCTAAGATGACAGCACGTCATTTACTTTGGTAAAATGCACAACCTTTTTTCACAGGAGCCTCCACATGCCTGAAGAAAACAAGAATCAGATAGGCCACGAATAGCCCTGACCCAATGCCGTGCGTTGGTACGTGAATCTCCAGGCTTGTGTTTGAACGTTTGAAATTTTTTCATCTGAAAAGCAACTTCAAGGCGCTGATGTTCATTGAAAATCACTTAAAAAATGTCATACACGTTTTTTTAATAAATAAACGGCCCTAATCGACATAGAGGCGAACCAACATGGCCACTCCGTGCTTTGGCATAGCGTCGTCTGCTCGCATCCTGCCCGCTCCGTCAGAGGAGAGCGCCCGCGAGATGGCGCCACCAAAACATATCGTCGCGAATAGTGTAATTGCTGAATATCACGTCCTGCGGCGCACCTTAGACACACCGTTTGACTACAATCCAAATTCCTATATATGGGGAATTCACTATAAACGAACTTGGGATACGGAAGTGAGTGAATGGACTACAAATAGAGCCCACATATAGCGGCGGCACTGGTCGCATCTTCTTCAAGTAGGTTGAGTTAAGAAAGCACTCAACGTTGGGGGACGCTTTTGTTCGAATTTTAAGAGGTCATCCTGCTCGTAGTCTCGTTTTTTGGTCCTGTTCTCTGCTTATCAATGTTCGCTTACAGAGTGTTCGCAAGAGCAATAATTGCCCCAGGTTACCGAGTGAAAGAAAAAAGCCGTGATGTGTTGCCTGTATTAGGGTTAAATATAAAACAAGCATAAAAGGAGTGTCTCCTTTTAGCGTCCACCTCTCGTTTTCTCTGTTCGTTGTTTTTTCTCGCGCTGGTAGTCTGCATTGTTGTCAGTAGTAGGTCGTTCCCCGTTCTGCGTTGCGCCTTAGTGTGGCAATCTTTACTTTCGTAACACCACCCCCTTTTGTTTGAGGAGTTTTGGGGGGAAGCTCTAGAAATGAAGGCGCCTTCGGGAAGGCGAGGGGGAAACCTTAATTGTACGAACTCACGGGCTGAAATATGAGTCAGAATGGGCACAAAAGCGATGTTTTCACGAGCTCAATCAGAAAGTCACTGCAGCTAATCGGAGCTAGCAGCAGGATTAAAGTTGCTCGAAAGGATGTTCACATTTCCTTGTGCCACGCCCACGCCACTTCACACCGAAAAATTCCGAAAATGGCGGAATGTCGAAGATGTATTCAGACAATGACTGCAAGATACTCAGAAATGTAAATAAAACACAGTATTAAATACTCTCAATCAAAAATATTTGCAAGCTACAAAGATACTTCAAAAAGTATTTGAATTACAGTATCTTGAGTAGAGTATTTGAGATAAGCACAAGTCCGATTATATTCACGCGGAAGGATTTTCGGCGCCACGAGCCATGTCCATTCGCTGAGGTCACCTAAAATGATTACAGTTGCAGTAAGCGAAAAAAAATGAAAACGATTATGGGGGCCTTTATTGACGCCGACACCATCGCGTCCTTCCAAAGGTTTGAAACGATGAGGGACGCCGCGCTTCTTGCCCACACCGCATCGCGGCATGCGCGCCTGCGCGCTGGTGCTACCGCCCAGGGGCGCTCCCGTTTGTTTGCAGACACGCTACTACTACTACCAGTGGCGTAGCCAGGAATTGTTTTCGGGGGAGGGCGGGGGGGGGGTCTGAAGCCCATAAGCCGCCCCTGCCTACGCCACTGACTACTACTACTACTACTAATAGTAATAATAATAATAATAATAATAATAATAATAATAATAATGATATTGCAACGCAGAAGAGAGAGAAGATTTCCTTGCTTACACACAAAATATAAGGCAAAGAGTCCCTGTCTCCTGCATTACTTGGGGTATTCGCTACTCCAACTATATATAGGTGGCGCCACTCGTTTTCCAATATGGCGGTGATAGTGAGGATCGGTGATGCGCGCTCGTATACCAGTTTCTGAGCCCTGTCTAGTGTGCTGGCTTTACTGAGCGACAGAAATTATTCCCGCTTGTACGAGGAAGCTAGGATGTTATACGCGCAGGTCACCTCTTTCTTCTGAAAAGAAAAACGATGCTTAGCGTTATATTTACACCGGGAGGCACCTCCCAATTCAGGAGTGAAACCAAAACTAACTTCTTTTGTATTTAATTTCTCGATATATGTGTTCATTTCGGTTCCTCTCCTACCTCAAGATGTGCCTCACAGAGTAATTATTATGCTAAAGAAATTATTCGGGGGAACTTAGTTTTGTGACATGCATGTCCTATCCATGAAGTTAAGACTATTTTGGAGAGTCCAGTGTCCCTCTAAAAACAGGGTCTTCCATACACATTACAAGGCACTTTAGAGGTAACAGAATATTGTAATTGATGTAAAAATCAGCTCTGGTATTTGTGTGTTCTTGAAGCCTGTTTTTACTCAGATAAAGGTCAATGTGAAATAATGACCTGCGTGCAGGGCCCATTTATGTTTCTGAGGGCATTTAGATGTTTCCTTGCTTTAACATTATTCTTTGCACAATAATAATAGAATCAATTCAAATTTTACAATATATCACCACGGGTGATAAGTTTAGAATATGTTCACAAAATGTTTAAATTTAAAACGCTCTACTCACTACAACCCCCCCCCCACAAAAAAAAAAAATCCGGAGTCAGACAACAGAAGAGAGATAGTGTTTGTGTACGTTTGTGTGTTCTTAAGTCAACGCGTGACCCATGGGACTTTTATATTACATCAAGTATTTATGTCTATAAGGGTTTTTTCGTGTGCTAAAAGAAATTAATATGATATCTTTCTGTAAAGACTAATATGGTTAAAGGAGCGAGTGCAACGATATTCAATTATAATGTGTTTCACTTTACACGAGCTTACTGGCACTAGTGGGACTCAAGGATACTCACACGCAACGCCACTGGCCAAGAAACTCCTTTGTTGTGGTGTAATTTCAAGGACAAAAGCGATCATTTTCATTCAATCTCTCCTTTGCAAACTTTGGTGACGTAACGTGGGGATCGCAGTACACCCCACTGACGATATTTGAATGCGGTTCATAGATTGGACCCGAGCATTGCGTGGGCACTCAATTTGGGCTCGTGATAATTCCTAGCTGGAGAAGCATTCGGGTAGTGGCCCGTGTCCAATCGCTGCAACGACGACAATAGCCGAGCCATAACAATGTCGGGAACTCAGCGCGTGTCCTGTGCTTTGCCAACCCCAGCGCGTGGCTATGATCAACATTGGCGGCATATAATCGGCTTCAGATCACGTGGCCGCTTGTTCTGGCTGCGAGTTGAGGGAATGAACGCCGCTCGTTTTTCTTTATTTTTTTCTGGGACTTCTATTGCGTGGGGTGAAAAACAAACGCGTGTTTCATAGGTCATTAACGTCAGGGATCCGTTTTAAGTGGTATTTGCGCAAAGTACAAAAATTGTTGCATCGCCCCTTTAAATGCGGTTATTTTGTGATCGTGGCGTCTATTTGGGGAATACATTACTGCAATTTATATTAATAATACTACAATTAAGATATTTTATAAAATAGTATTTAAAACTAATATAATTTGTTGCTTACGCGTTCAAGCGCGTGAACAAATATGACAATTTAAAATTTGGCAAATTATCATCACTGGTGAAATTGTTGCATTCTTATTACACAAGTTATAAAATAAAAATTGTCTAAACATTCTAGCCAGTCAGAGAAATTAACGTAAAATGGAACTAATTGTGGGTAAAGCATATGGTGACATCAAAGTCGCGACTTTTGGCAATCAGCAAGACATCCAAACTCGTCTGCCGATCCTTCCAAAGCAAATGCCCCAAAATACGAAAAAAAAAAACAAATTCTGTTGTTGTTTTTGTAATTTCAAAACTACCCAGAACACTTGTTTTCTATGATTTTTACGCGCGGCCGTTTTGCCAATCTCAGCTGTTCCAGTTCGAAGGATCGCCCAACTGCTTGCACGCCTGCTCACTGCAGGACGTTTCGTTGACGTTGGAAAACCGTTGTAACAGTAGCGAGTTTCAGTACCACATACACAAACGAACGCAAGCTCTTTGTGTTTGCGTTTGCGTTGCGTGTTCCACACTGCGCGTGCGTGGAGTCTTGGATTGACAGATGGCAACGACGCGAATGTGCAGCGTGGAGCACGAAAGTATAACGCAAACTCACAGCACTTGCGTTTGATTCTATACGCTATACTAAAACTCTCTAGTAAGGTGCAATCACACGCCGGCTGCAGCACTCCATCGGGACAATAAAGAGTGTAGTTTGCATTCAGAAATCACTGTTCGTGGGTCAGGATCGCGAGCAGTTCCGCCGTGCCTGCTGAGCAGGAGAACGGAGGACCTTCCACTAGGATGCTTCCCGTTTCCGCCGCGAGGGGGCGAGCAAATAGCTGGAGGCGCGAATCGACGGTTATATAGTATTGAGTGGAGCTTTGCTTTTTGTGCATGGGATCTCTCCTGCAATTATCATGTTGTAATAGGCTATATAGTTCCCACCAAACAAATATGTCGCCACTGCTGTGCTTTGGGGAAGGACAAATAATCACAGCGCAACAATTTTACATGATAACAATCTATATTGCGACGGCCATTGTGCCCTCAACTCCTACCAAACACGGTGAATGGTGTCGGAAGCGTTATGTGCATTATAGATACTCCGAAGTTTCCTTCATGCACGCCTAACTTGGAGAAGTTCGGGCCACGCCGCATAGTATAGAGGCCCCCAAAAGACAAGAGATAATTATACTTTTGACGCGGTTAGAATTGTGGGCGGCAATACCTTACCTGTCAAGATCCTTATCCTTCGTAAAGGTGCGAATTTATGGCATACCTTTTCTTTTGCCTGAAACAAAGACAACACGAAACGACATCCATGGAAAAAGCAAGTTCCGTTCTATCCACATCATTAAAAACATCGTTACTCCCCAAAAACAAAAAAAAGTAGTCGGTCAACGCTTTGTCGGCCGCCTTTATTAAAAGAGAAGCAAATCAACGAATAGGAAAACATACACTCGGCAACTTAGAAACAAGTTAGGCATCGAGATTAGCTCGTTAGACAAGGCGCCGGCAGCAAGCGTGCGTGGGTTATGCAAATGACCGTCCTTGCACGTGAAGGGACTACGAAAGCCATGTGTTTGTTTTTTCGGCGTTGAGCTAACGCTCTGGGAGCCGCTGAGTCTTTGCGCAGCGTCGGTTATTAGCTAGTTGTCGAGGTATACACTCGCTCCTAGGCTGCTAAACAACTAAACAAGGCAAAATAAGTAGAAAGGCAGAGAAAGGCTTAGCCATATACTACTTGGGCACCCCACCATTGTGGAGTCTGTTCACGTCCGTGGGCGAGAGAACAACCCGAGTCAAGATGGCCGCCCAAGTCTCGCAAGCTCTCGAAGCAACCAGCAGCAAGTCACAGGTGGTTCCGTTACCACACGGAGAGGTGTGAACGAGATGCCAAGTTTAGCCCGCGTCTTCAAATTAGGTTAGTGTCAGCCATGCGTGTGGGTACGCGTGCGGGGCAAAGCGGCGTTTCTGAAGGTTAACATCCCGGAAACAGCGGGCCAACGAAAGATTACTATAGATGAAACAGCTCTTTACTAATACGGAAAGGTATCGATTTGCGAGTGCCTTGTTTGAGGTGAGGCGCAATCTTGTTCGGCCACGTTTCTTTCGAGTCAGCGCCACTGCTTAGCCGTGACGTCAGAGGCATTTGCTATACGGAGCGCAAGCTTGCCTGCTTCTTGCGCAGGGAGTTGCTGTGACGTCAGAACGCCAAGCTCTGATTGGCTAGATGGGAAGGATAGTGGGTAGGCCTCGAGGCAGCTATTCGCGAATCCAACTGTCTATAGGGGGCGCCACTGCAGTTTTCAAGATGGCTGAGTTAGTGAGGGTCGGAGGCACGGGGAGATCCCTCCTAATAACAAGTATTCTAGCGTTCGCGAACGCGACGCTTTATTCCCGCTGTTACGAGGAAGCAGATCTTCTGCTGCAGGCAAGACACCTTTTCCTGTGTGGAAAAACCGCATCAACTGAGGACAGCGTGGACATACTCGCCCTGTGTTTCGCGACGAGTAGCGTCCGAAGAGACCCGCACGAAATTCACGTGAAACTCGTTGCGGGAGACGACTCTTTTAAGTTTCGTGTGGGAACCGCATCCTGCTCGTGCGTGGCGGGACCTTCCGAGTGCTGCAAGCACATAGTCGCCGTCCTCCTACACTGCAACAGGTATGTACCTATTTACGGGACTTTGTACTGAGGTACGGCAGCGAGGGTCCGAGATCGTCTTGCTGGATCTGTGTTCGTCACTCGCTCATATATGGATACAGGCACGCCGAGTACTAATAGCCGCTGTACACCTTGATGTCGCGCATTGAAGCACGATAGTTTATGTGGCGGTGGCTGAAACACGCTCAAAAATACGCCGTGATCGAGTGCCTCCCGGAGTTGTGAATGTCAGATTTTTTACGCGCATGATACGTCGATTCGATCGTTGCGTGGCCTCGTTTCTCAACCTGACACAATTGGTTCTGGCACGGTGGATAACCTGAGAAAATGTACGGCGTAATGCACTTACCAGAACACGAAATAGGGACTTTGCCGTTCACCTGAAAGCTATGCAAGCGTATACATTTTGGTTTCGGTTTCGTTTTACAGGACGGGAATTCATGCTCTCGAGAACTTGAGCTGCACTGATAAAGAGTGCTCGTGGAGGAAGGCGCCTGGAAAGGCACTGTACGGAGAGCCTGTGCCCGTGAGGGCATTTTGTCATGTAAGATTGCTGCCAGCCCCCTGGAATGTTCTACCCAAGAGCAGGAGGAGATCTTGAAGCAGCTGACAGGCGCCTGCTTCAACTCCGCGCTTGCCAAGCACAGGTAGTGAGAAACGTCCGAATTTAGAAATATGTGAATGAACCCACACTAACGTATTAGTACAGCTATTCCATAATCTTTGTCATTGCTTTCTTGTCCCACTGGTAAGAAATTCAAGCAAGTCTTGAGCTTAGTTTGACAATGCAAAACTTCTTAGAGAATCTAACTAATTTTTATGTTACCTGGATGCTATCGATGATCAGTAGTATCTGCAATCATGTCAGCATTAAATATTCAGCATTGATCATAAGTAGTGGCAGTAACCATATCAACATTTAATTTAATTATTCAGCATTGATGATAAGTAGTTGCTGCAATCATGTCAATGTTTAGTTTAATTACTCAGTATGCAGCCGCATACCGAATAAACATCATGAAACCACGAACCTGGTGGTTCTGAGTTGTGTATTGATTGTTAAAATTATTAATCCAATTGTTTATGGCTTTTTCTTCCACAGAAGAAGACGGCGGGCAGAACAGTCATGCAGGTGAGCTAAAATGTGCTTATTTAACCCCAGGAGCTAGCTGACTCACTGGCTCCGAGGCAAAGCGCTGGCCCACAGATCTTCAGTTGCCGGGCTCGAATCCCTGCCGAGGAGCCTGTAGTCTGGAAATGGCTGCCTGTGGAAAGTGTGCTACGTAGCCCTCTCCCCAAGGCCCATTCACACAGGAGCATTTGTTTACATTTTCTTATGTTTCATTATCAGTCACTGGGACATCTGTGATTCGAATGTTGCATGCAAAGCTACTCTTTGAACTGCTTGCCATGCTTGAACAGCTTGCCAAGCTCTCAAAACACAATGCAACATAACCAAACGGTGCTGTGTGAATGAGCCCTTAGTCTTTCATTGGGGCATAACCGAGATTTCGGTTTCAGGTTGAAAAGGTCCCCAGATGGTTGAAACGAATCCTTAATCCTTCGCTTAGATGAGCCAGATGCCTGAATTTGCCGTTTGCCCCCAGGAGCCATACATGAGTTAACACTATTACGTAAAGTCTGCACAAATCGGAACTCAGCGAGTGCAGTAATGCAAAATATTCTCAGATCAAATTAAAAATTAGTATGCGAGGCATAAAAGTTAGTATTTTTCGCCCACAACTTGCGAAGAAATGAAAGCGATAGCTGTAGCACGATAGTGCAATGCGGATGAAATGGTGCTGTCACGTACCCGAGGACGAAAGTGCAACGTGGTTAATTCTTATAGCCGTCGTGGTTGGCATCGTGGAAGCCACTGACGACTGCCACCAGTGATCCGTGAAGTAAGTGGGTAAGCGTGGTGGAAGTTTCTAAAACCATCCAACATTACGCATAGCAACTGGACACTGCCACAGTGAGATTTCGTATAACGCGAGTAATGTTTGAAAACAAGGCTTTCAAGCAGATGACATGGAAGATTCTCCTTTTGTTGCGTCATTACTGGCGAGATGCCAGTGCAGTCGACGGGAAAACCCGGCTTCCTGGCCTCGCACCAGGAGTGGCGACGACATGAGACAAGGTTGAAATCCCTGCGAAGTGTTGCCCGTAAACCTACTGGAATTTTTAGGTAAAAGTTCGACGTCTGTCGAACTTCTCGAGACCGGCGGACGGTTTCATTTGAATTCGGTAGGAGGGTATATTCGTAATTTTTTTCTCGAATTTTTATGCCGTACTGCGTTTCTTAGCAAAGACAATGCTGCTGTCATAAATGTTCTGGCACGCTCAGTTTTAAAGAAATTAATTCCCGAAGGGGGCGAGAAGGACGACGGGTTTTTTGAGGATTGCCGTTTGTGCCATATTTGAAGTGGCCAAAGCCGAAGCTATTTACGGTTGAGATGTTAAACGCTTCGAAGAATGATCTATGTATAGCTTGTGTAAGTAGATGGATTATTGTTACCAAGATGAGTTTTGAAGAAATATCCAAAATATGTATCTACGGGCAATTATGCTCTAAACTTGCATTTTGTTTTTCGTCTGGGTTGGTTGAGAAATGTACGAATTAACACCACAGACAGTACGTCTGTACATATCATTACATCTGCAGAATACAAAATAATGTATTTATTGTTTTTTCACGTTGAGGAATAATTTTAACTCATAAAGATTTCTACTAATCCAATCTAACACGTCATTATTATTTTTTTTTTTGATTTACGCTTTGGAAGTGATTTTTTTAGTTTGCATATTTGAGTAGGAAACTTGTTTCGAAGTTTGAGCTTCTGAATATGCAAGAATACAACACCTCCTCCGGTGGATTTTTATAGTTTCTTTCTTTTTTTCTCCAGCTTCTTTATATTCGCATTTATTGTTGCGTTTTTTCTTCTTTTTACCAATGGCACAGTTATTGAGGTCGAAAAAGACATAGCTTTGAACTGGAGCCTCTTAGTTACGTGTATAAGCAGTGCCTTCTGACAACGAGTTTCCAACTACGACTACCTACGGCGTTCCAAGGATCTTTTATGCTGCGAAGAGCGACATGTGTTATACAAGGCCATTACAAATACTCTTATGATTAAAATAGCCTGACCACGCCCTCTTTCCCCGTATTGTTTTCTTTGATAGTCCGAAATATTTCCGAAGGAGGGCGAAGGGGGCCAGCACCCCCCTCCCGTTTTTCTCTTCCAACGCCACTTGTAGAACGCTCCTCGACTCCCCCAGTTGTGTCGGCTTCTGTGCTCTTGCGGGGCGGGTTTCTCCGTCCTGAAAATAAACCTCCATAAATTGGCAACTAAATTTACTATATGCCAGTGTCACTCAAGGGTGCTCCATCTGGATTACTACCAGCGTGCGGCAGAAAAGGGAAGGTATCAAGCCGTCGCTTCAAGGTTTTCCTGAGTCAACCTCCTGCCTCCCCTGGCCGTTTTGAACTGGGTGGTATCTAAAACAGTGCGTCTGTGTGATCACACAGTAATGCATGTTAAAGACCCTCACTCCTGGGCTGGTGGTCAAAATTACTGATCTATGGCCACACGTCACTCTCATTGGCAACATTCCAGCATCCGGGACACCTGTCGTCTCATTTAATTGCTCGGGAGAGGCTCTGGCGGAGCTCCAAATACACCCTAACTTTCAAACCTGATTTCGTGAAACCAGCGGAGTCGAAAACGTGATTTCAAACGGAAACCGTGGAGAACATTAAAACCGGGACTTTCGGAACGTCGAAATCTTGACTGAAAATTCAAAATCTTCAGTTGCTAATAGCTTTAGTTGAGAATCGAAACTTTCGAGCTTCCGAACTTTATGTAGAAAATTCGAAATTTTCGAATTTGTTCGAACTTTATAAGGCAAAAATTCAGCGTTCGAATTTTTCGACTTTATATTCAGCAATTTCGAAATCTCGAATTTTCGAACTTCAGATTTCAAGAAATTAAAATTTTCAACATAGTCTTTGCTAGAAAGTTTCGAAATCTTCTGAATTTATCAACCTCAAGTAAAAGTGAGTATTCGAAATATTCGAACCCAAATTTTAGGAAACCGTAAAGTTTCGAACTTTTCGAATCTGAACTTACTGTGGTTTTATTACGAATTTTTCGAATTCGAACCTCGGTC
>JAZHYW010013686.1:0-15699 GCA_037355805.1 Ixodes ricinus | reverse complement strand
ATTACTATTATTAAAGCATGGCCGTGAGTTTTTAGACTCAGGACCGTAAAATTTTCTATAGGCGGCTAAAGAAAATATGTTGGTTCCCAGTCTTTTGACACAGGGCTCTAGACTTTTCTATAGCTGGCTGTAGCTGTATTTATGAATTTCTAAGGCCCACCATACAGGGCTATACGGGGTGACAGCCTGCCATTGAATTTTCCTTAGACGGCCACAGGCCATTTTCGTTTTTGATGTCTAGGACTGCTTCATTATGGGTTCTGCCTCTTTATGTGTGTGAGTTACTGTGCATGTCATTATATTCTTAAATGAATATTTTACCTATGTTGAATATGGTCATGTGACAGGTTCTAGCAGCACGTCATGAACATCTGTCAAATGTGTTTACTATATTTTTATTTCATGTTGTGTTGTCGATGTAAACTCGAGACTAACTGATTTTCTTACTTTACACTTTCATCAATAAATATTTGTTAAAAATGCTAGTATTGAGCATTTCTCCCTGGTTTCCATTTTCTGGGCTTGAAGAATTTTGTAAGAAAATTAAATTTGCAATCATATATAAAATTTTGTTTCAAACACGAAAATTGTATGGAAAAGAGGCTCTCTATTATCAGCTATTTGCATGAATTGCAACTGACATTATAAAAAAAACTAGACTGCTAATAATCGCTGCTGTTAAAGCAGAAGTCTAAACTGTACATTATTGAGACCCATATATAAGGTTAACAAAACCTTTTCGTATTATTTATTTTGCACCCTCTTCTGCATCCTCCTTACACCCTTCACTAAATGGAGGGTGTAACACGAAACAGCACCCTTTCTGTAAAATTATGAGGGTGTATTACTAAATTTAAGGGTGATAAAGGGTGTAGCCGGGGTTTAAGTTAATACAACACCCCTTTTACACCCTTAAAGGTGTAAAAATAAAATACTGAGTCTGATACCGCCGTAATGTAGTGGAAGCGGAGATGAACTGACACAGGGCAATAAAAGCTATTACAATAGAAATGTCAATATTGGAGCCCCTAGCGCATCAAGAAGTTAAAAGTAATGTTAGAATGAACGGCTGCTTTCCTCTTACTGAATAAAGAGTAAGCAAAACAAAAATACACGCAATTGCTCAAATTATTAGCGGTACTTTAAAATCACTTACCCAAGGTCGCGTTCACATATGCAAAATTATCCACATGCGGGTTGTCATTTGAAAAAAGATATGTCCGCATGCACACAAGCGTACCGCTCTTTTTGAGCATTGTTTGTAATCCAACTATATCGACGACTCCAGTTTTCTTCTCATAAGTTGACGACGTCCAAGGCTCTACATAAGTTCACTTGTTTCTGCAGCATCGCGTTGTTCGAAAGAGCTTGGCTCATGGTAGACTAGAAGCTTCTCCGCAACCTCAACCAAGTTGTCGTGACGTCAAGGATGACTGGGCACCATCAGCTCTTTCTGAATTATGCAACTGAATATATCACGCTCAAGCAAATGAACAGATGCGGCCAAGCCGCGAAAGGCAGGGCTGGCCCACTTCCTCTAGCAGAAACATAGCCGCGGCATTCCCTTCGCTGACCAATGCTTGTTGAAATGAATCGCTCTCAAGCTAGCATCTGGCAACCAGGCAAATTATTCGTTAACCCTAAATGGGCACCATCTGGAAGGTTAGATATCTCAAACTTATTAAAGATGTCCCGAACTGAATTAACCTGCTTCAAACACCAAGAAAACCCGTAAAAAATGTACTCGAGCAGGTGTTTGTAAACAGGCAGAAAGAAAGACACAAAATATTGTTTGCAAATCTCATAGAAGTTTATTACGCACACCATGTTCCGTAGAGAAGTACAAACGTGCCAGCGGTCTGCGAAATGTAGAAAGGTACTTCAAAATTTTTATGCAGCTGAGAAGATTGCCGGAGCAAACAAGAACAGGCGTAATTCTTTGGTATATTGTCTATTCTCCCGGCAGCTGAAAAAAACAATTTCCCCAAAATTCTACCTGCAGACACCTCTCTCTGGCGGTGGCAATCAGTTCATCGAAAAATGTTTCATCGACAGATTGTTTTACAAACAGCTATGATTAGCCTTTTTGTATTTTGGCAACAAGTCACCCCAGTTTGTCGCCACAAATTTCTTGTAGGGTGGGCCACGTGGGTTAACGTTTCTGAAATGAGCCGTCGCAGAATGTCGCCGCGAGGCTGCGTGGATGGGACTGCCGGCCAGTGATCGACATACCCGTGAACAAATGTCCCTGCAGCGTGCTATTCGCGTAACGAGTGTCGGTGATATGTTAGTGTCGACTAAACGTGTCCATTAAACGTGTATTCACAAAAAGTTGCCTATGAAACATGTTTCCACGAAATGCCGGGAGAACAAGTAAGTCAGTATTCTCCGGTTGTTGTCGCATGATTTCAGCTAGCTAATGGGAGGCGACTGCGGGCCTCATTCTACAGAAAATAGTGAAGACTACCCGAAAAACAGCGGTCACTCGTTTTCAACAAGTCGGTTGCAGTGCACTGCAACCGACTTGTTGAAAACGTGTGACCAGAAAGATGTATTCCAAGATATATGTCGATACTATGTTTGCCACATCGTGTTGAATCTTAACGGACTCCTTTCTTCTCGTCATTTGCAGAACGAACACTAAACGCGTCACAAGAATTTCTTGTGCTTCTTTGAAGACATCGCTTGTTGCCGATATCCGCGTAGGACTTTTCAAATACTAATAGCCTTGGATACGTTGTCGTGGACGAAATCTACGGCAGCCCCGCAGATCGCAGCACAGCACACAAGAAACTAGACCAGGAAGCAGGCATTCCGGGATTGGAAAAAGCTACTACCTCCTCCGGGAAACCTTTACAACGTGATCACACTCCTGACGTCACCCGCGCCAAGGGAGCGGAGTCAAGTGACAAAAAAGCCTCCGGTTGATTGGTTTGGCGAGTTCGCACATTCTTCCACGCTTTGAGCTTAGGGAGAGAGGAGAAAAAAGAGAAGGGGTAGGAAAGTAACAGCTCATTCAAGGTCAAAAGGAGGTTGCGCTCACAAAGGCTTATCTTCAGGGGCATCCCAACAATGAACACAACGAGAGGTTTTGTGACTTATATCACCTTGAAAGTTCGACCCAAAGTTTATAGTGCAGCGGATGTTATCCATGGCCTTCGCCTTCAGGTAGGTGCCGTGATCTGCCTTATCTCTTTCTTGGAGACTGTAGTCAAGTGATCCTACCCGGAGACAGGATTGGCATAGAACAAGCATAGCGTCTACTCTGCTGTCAATACCGAGTGAACAGGACAGCTCCATACTTCCAGAGGAACTCCCAAGCCCAAAAATGGCCCCCGAAACGGGAAGCTTGAAGATCCTATATTTTACGCCATATAACCCATATTATAATATAAAATGAAGAATTAACTGCGACTACGTTGATCGCGACTATGTTGACTGACCGCGTTCGCTCTGCTAAAATTTGAGCGTGGGACTCTCGAGCAGCGTTACCCGTACGAAAATGTCACATATGACCTTATATATTTTATATACGGCCATATATCATAATATAAGGAGTTAGATATGGCCATATCCCGCCATATATGGGAGCACATACGGCCTACTCTCGCCATATAGGTGGTAAAATTCTGCCAGATGTGGCCATATAAGTGCGTAAATACGGCCATATAGCGCCATATGCGCGTGCGAATCTATCCCCTGATAACGATATATGGGCCCGTTTCGGTCGTGCAAGCATCAAGTCATATGTACTTGCCAAGACACTAGTTGATTGATCTATATTCCATGAGTCTCACATAATTGGTAAATTATTGTTAACATCCTTAAAGTAAAGTTATTCCAGGTATTTGGACTAATTAATCAATTGCGCATTTTCAAGATTAAACGACAAATGAAATTTGGTTGCATGTTTGACGTGTGCCAATATGACGAAGTGCATAAGATCGGAAAGCGAGTTAATCAAATCATGGACTTTAGATCGCAGCTCTTAAGCGCCCGTTTCCGAGTTCAGCGGTGTCGGCGCACCATCGGTGTAACGCCCCGCCAAATTTAGCGAGAAATTGAATTGGTACGTATGTCACGTGACGTCAATGTTCCTGCTAAATCTAGCAGTGAAACTTATTTTGTTCATGTTTCCCTGCTAAATTGAGCGGGGAAACACGAACCGTTAACTTACTGAAGTTGCAAGACACTACTTTCTCGTTGCGAATCATTTGCCCTTCGAACGGTCGCAAAGCCGTTGCGCCGGGAGTATACACTACGCAGAACCTTTCAGAAAACGTTCGCGCAGCATCACAACCTTCTGTCTGCGAGCGTCGGCGATTCATCGTGTGTTGAAAGTCGGACGATATGCTGTCCGTGGTGTCTTTTATGTGTAACTCGTTCGTGAAAAATTTTGAAGTTTAAAAACGCGAATCTAACAGTGTACAAATAGTTTTAAATTTATTGATAAAAAATATACATTTATATATATTTATATATTTATTTGTGGACATCGCGCGCAAAAAATAGTCGCGCTTATTTTTTCATTTAAAAATATAATGTGGGTTATACGGCGTAAAACATAGTATCTTCAAACTCGCATCGTTTTGGGTCACTTTTGAGTTGGAGAGCTTCTTTGGAAGTTCAAAAGCTGGACTTCGTAGAGCTGTATGTTCACTCGGTATTGACAGCAGAGTAGACGCTATGCGTGTTTTAGGCCAATCGTGTCTCCGGTTAGGGTCACGTGCCTACTGTCTAGAAGCTGGTGATAAGGCAGAACACGGCACCTGCCTCGAGCCCAAGGCCACACGTAGCATTCACTGCACTATCAACCTTGGGTACAAGGGACAAATCCTCTTTTTTGGTCATTGTTGGGATCAGGACCAGGTCCTGGTTGGGATGCCTTTAGAAGATAAGCATTTTGTGTGTACACTCCCGTTTTGGTCTCTCCTTCTCTCCTTTTCTCTCTCTCCCGAAGCCGAAAGCGTGTAAAAAGGTGCGTGGTCACGTGGTTTGACGAATGACGCATTAGACGTTTGCAATCTCGGACCTAGTTTGGCGTGTGTTCGCCCTGCGTGGCTGCCGCGGATTTCTGCTTCTGCAAGCAATTTCTTCAAAGAAGCCGAAGCATTTTTTTTGTGGTGCATTTAGTGTTCGGTTTTACAAAAATGACAGCTTGTGCTACATCGTGTTGAATCTTCATGGACACCTTCCTTCTCGCTTTTGTGTTTGAGACATGGTTCTGTCATGGCAGTGTCGACATCTATCTCTGATTACACCTCCCAAGTCCCATCTCGTCAACGTAAATGCGCTGCAACCTACTTCGCGACAATTGATCGTTTTCCTAAAGGTACTTTTCCAGATTTATTTAGAATTAGGTCGTGTCTATCTCCTGGCAGCGGGAGAATAATTTCTCCGACATTTTAGAATCATGTCTTTTCGACCGAAACTAGGGGTTATTCTTATACTTTGGTGCTTTTGAAGCGCCGTAGAAATATTTTTTGTGTGTTTTAGTTCGTTTTTGTCACTATCGCACTCGTTCACCGCGGCCGCGTGCCTCGCTCGGCTCCATGCAGCGCTCTGTGTCGCGCGCCGTGCCCACGGCGGTAGCTCTTGCAAGAACTGATTTTTCTACTTCGGTGCTTTTGTAGCACGGTGTGATTACTCTTTGTTTTGTTTTGCTAGTTTCTTTATTGTTTTTCTTTAGCAGATTTTCTGCACTACGGCCGTGTAACCGTGTTGCTCCATGTCGTACGTAGTGCCTTCGGTGTTCGTTCCTGTGCAGAAACATACCGTACGGCTCACCGAGTGTGCAGCTTATGAAAAATGCCGCGCATTTTTCATTAGCCCAAGCAATTTAAAAACGGCATGTACGCGATTTGGTGAGCGGCGAGACGAGCGACGGCGACCCGCTTCGCTGCCGCTCGGTCACTCGCGCGACGAGGCAAACCGCATGAAAGCGACGGGAGCTAACGACCAAGGCAATGAACGCTAAGTTTTCTAGAAATCCCAAACCCGAGCTACGCGACAGGCGGCAGTGAACCGCGTGTAAGCGATTTAGCGAGCGACAGCGACGGGTGTTGGCGACGAGCGACGGAGATTTCTCACGGTCGCACGTCGCGTCGCTCGGTTTTTGGATTTCTAAAAAACGTCGCTTATCGCCTTGGTTGCTTGCTCCCGTCGCTTTTATGCGGTTTGCCTCGTCGCGCGAGTGACCGAGCGACAGCGAAGCGGGTCGTTGTTGCTTGTCTCGTCGCTGTCGCCGTCGCTCGTCTTGTCCCGTCGCTCGCTAAATTTCTTACATGCGGTTCAGCCTTTACACACGGTGCTCGGTGGCAACAAGGAAAACGGCCCGCCCCCGAGATCAACGTTTCTTCTCTCTTCTGTTCAACGAAGCTTCTTCAACGATATGAAATCAGCACACACTAGCAACGGACGACCGCGTACCCAAGCCAGCCAAACCGCGACCTCGAAGATAGCGCATCGACGGTGGCGCTCCCTGGCAAAATCGAACCTGCAGGCTCAGTGAATACCACCTATTCTTGCAGTTCTTTTTTTTTAAAGAAGCCGTGAAAGCTACACTTATACGGTTTGTGCGAGTGAGTTATGCGCCCAGGGGGACATTATGTGGTTAGCTAATCTTTGCGATAAGTCGGCTAATTAATTGAAATTCACTAATTAACTTTTAATTAGTGAAAACAGACATATGGTTTCAATTAGTAACTTGCTGAGCGTCGTCCAAAACCCCTAAATCAGTAATTTCTAGAAAGAATTTGAGCACGTGTGAAGCGCAGTAGTGCGCTGAAGTTACCTCTCGTGGAGCAGGTACAAGGCTGGGGCTACATAAGAGACGGAAAAATTGCGCGGGCGCCTTACCGAAACCGCTAGCCTTGTACCTGCTCCACGAGTGGTAACTTTAGTGCACTATTAGGCTACTCACGCGCTGAAAGTCTTTCTGGAAATGACTGATTTAGGGGTTTTGGACGACGCTCAGCAAGTTTCTAATTTGGATCCTATGTCTATTTTCACTAATTGAAAAGTGAAATAGTGAATTTCAATTAATTAGCCGACTTATCGCAAAGATTAGCCACCCACATAATGTCGCCAAGGGCGCATAACTCACTCGCACAAACCGTATAAGTGTAGCTTTCATGGCTTTTTTAAAAACAAATCTGGAAGAATAAAAAAAACTGTATATATAGGTTGCTTTATTTGATTGGGACATATCTGCCCTCATATGGGAGGCAGATATACCCCAATCTGGCAGACCCAGATATGGATATATAAAAAATTGGGCAGATATTGCTAGAAAAGTTTTATATAAACTAATGTGCCAGATATGCCATATATGCCCAATCTTCTATATAACACTATCTGTTTTTTTATGTAAGTCCAGATCTGCCATTTTCTTAAGGGTAGCTTGCTGTTGATGCAGGACGCTTCTTTATCGTTGAGAATCCGTTGCCGTGCGAACGCAAAAACATTCTCGTGCCACGCGTACACTCTAAGAAGAAGGGTGTAGTCGGGTGCATCGGGCGCACATGCACCCTTTATCGGAAAGATACACCCTGCGTTACCCAGCCAGTGTACTTGTACACCGAAAATGAGCATCCTCCTCTCCCTTAAAAACCTCTAGGTGTATCAGTGCCCCACCACGCTAGCCACGCGACCCGATAAGCTTGTGCTTGGATTCCCTCTTGGGGGTCACTTTTTTGGGTTGGGCAGTTTCTTAGAAAGTATGAAGCTATCCTGTACACTCGTTATTGACAGTAGAGTAGACGCTATGCTTGTTTTAGGCCACGGGTCTCCCGGTAGGATCGCGTGACTACAGTCTCCAAGCTAGAAATAAGTCAGAGCACGGCACCTGCCTGAAGGTCAAGGCCACGGGTAGCATCCACTGCACTATTAACTTTCGGTGGAACTTTCAAGAGGATATAAGTGACAACCCTCACGTTGTGTTCATTTTTGGGTTTCCCCTGAAGATATGCCTTTGCGAGGGCACCCCCTTTTGGCCTTGATGGAGCTGCTATTTTCTCTTTCTTTCTCTCCCTAAGCTGAAAGCATGGAAGAAGGTGCGCAGTTGCCGGACTTATGAACCAGAGGCTTTTTCATTCCTCGCTGTCTAGGCGCGGGTGACGACTGGAGCGTGATCATGAGGTAAAGGTTTCACGGATGACGTAGTAGCTTTTCCCGACCTCGGAATGCCTGCTTCTCGGCTTAGTTTCTTGTGTGCTTTGCTGCGACCAGCCGGGCTGCCGTAGATTTCGTCCCCGACAACGTATTCGAGTGTACCAAGATTTCCAGTGTTTGAAAAGTCCTACGCGTATATCGGCAACAAGCGATTTCTTCAAAAAGCCCAAGGAATGCATGTGATGCGTTCAGTGTTCGGTTTGGCAAATCACTGCTTCTGCCACATCGCGTTGAATCTTCAAGGACCCCTTTCCTTTCGTGTTTGTGTTATGCTGCAGTGCCCGTGTCGACATATATTTCGGATTACATATTTCGAGACCGGTATTTTCATCGTAAGTGCTCTGCAACCTACTCGTTTGCAACAATTGACCGTTCCGTCCTGGATTACCTTTAGAATTAGGCACTGTCTATTTTCTAGCACCCGGGAGAATAATTTCCCCGAAATTCTATCGGCAGTCGCCTGCCATTAGCTGACTACAATGATGTGACAACTGCAGGTAGAATACTGACTTTCTTAAACACCTGGCGTTCTGTGAAAACACGTTTTCGTTGATACACGTTCTGTAGACACGTTTCATCCACACTAACGTTTCATCGTCACTCGTTACGCGAAATGCACGCTGTAGGGACATTTTGTCGCGCGTGTATCTCTGAGGCGCGTGCTCACCGACTCAGCCCACCCGTTCACACCGCTTCGTGGCGACAGTCTGCGGCGGCTCATTACGAAAATGTTAACCAACTTGTCGCCCCCGTACACGTCACTTCGCGGGTACAGCTGTCAATGAAACGTCGTTCGATGAATGAATGGCGACTGCTGGTGGAATTTCGTGGAAATAATTCTGCCGGCTGCTTGGAGAATAGACACTACCTAAGGCTCGCTTCCGTTCCTTGTTTGCTTGGTAATCTTCGCAGTTGTGTAGCAGCTTCTTCGTACCTCTTCACATATCACGGATTGCTTGCAAGTTTGTAATTGTTTACGGAATAAGCTGTCTAATAAACTTCTATGAGTTTTGAAAACAATCCCGTGTGTCCGTTTACCTGCCTTTTTTGCTATCACCGGGGCGCATACATTTTTAATGGTTTCCTTGATGTCTTAGATAGGTTTATGAAATTAGTCATGAAGCGGGTGCATAAAGTGGTATGACCATGCACCTTTGAATCGGGTGTGTCTGTGTTCCCTTCGAATTCAGTGGGTGTAGAAAGAGGTGCAACAGTACACGATTGAACGGGGTGCTCCCGTGTTCCCTTTGAGAGCAGTAGGTGTAGAAAGGGAGAAATGGTACACTATTGAGCAGGGTCATCTGTGTTCCCTTTGAGTGAGGCGGGTTCATGTAGCGGTGCAATGGTACACCTTCGAACGGGGTGCATCTGTGTTCCCTTTCATTTCACTGGGTGTGGAACGAGGTGTAGCCGTACACCATTGAGTGGGGTGCACCTGTGTTCCCTTCGTGTGAGATTTCTGTAGAAAAAGGTGTTCATGTGCACCACACCAACGGGTGTAAACGTACTCCCATATTTGGAGTGTGCAAATGTTCCCCCAAAGGGTGTAGTATACGTGACAAGCACTTACACCCCCTATGGGTGTACCCCATGTCACCCTTTTTTTAGAGTGTACCCTACGCAGCAGCGCCTGTCAGCCACGGTCAGCGCAGCATCGCAACCTTTTGGGCGCCTCTTGGCAGTCCACGAGCTCGGAAGTTCATCGTTGCGACCTGAATGCGAGCATTTTGCTCACTCTAGTACGGCCGAGCATCACTGGCGTCAGTCACCACGATAGCGTATAGCGTCACGGCGCTGCCCGCCACCCCCCAACAGCCACGTTGCTAACAACAAAACCAGCGTTCTGCACATCTAGGTCGCCATGTTCATTTTCTTCTACGTGTGGTTCGATATTGAACATTTCCGTTGCGGTTTTATCTGAAGCTATTAGCATTTGTTGGCTCAGGAAATAAGTATCCTAGCACCTAGCACTGACACATCAAAATCATATTTTGTTTATTATCCGAAACGTTTGAAAACGATGCCGGGACATTACCCTCGAAATTCGAAACTTGGCAATTCAGTATTTGTGAAGTAATAAAAACATTTTCGAAATGCCGAAATCGAAGTTCCCGCGCGATCAGCGCCAGTGCGTTGACGTCAAATACTGCGGAGTCCTGAGAGTCCACTTTCTTTCACCACTTCGTGCTGTTGCCATCGCGACCCAAAAGAGCGAGCGCCGGCGGACCGGTTTTGAGCGGTCTCGCCTGTTTTCCGCGGGACGTTACAAATCCTGGAGGCGGCCCCACAACGAACTTCGATTTTCGGTATTTCAAAAAGAAGGGCCGTAGGGCGTTCGCAATTCTGTTAAAAAAACATGTTTCACGATTGCCATTATTAAATGTTATAGAAATGTCGCCAACACAATTTATAAATTTCATGATTCTTGACGTCGCGAATCAAAAGAAGCGAGGAGGCGAAAAGCGGGAGAGGAAAGCGCCAAAAATAAAAAGGCGCGCGAGCGCGTACAAAATTTTTTTTTTGCGATGCGTTTTTTTTGCCTGTTTATGACTACATATATTTTTACTGTTTACAAAATCACAGCCCAGCGTGAGATCTTCACAGCCCAGCACGTGCGTGTTCGTCGGTTCGCCATACGAACAAAGCACGCGCTATACGCCCGAATACTAAAGATGGCACCGGTCACAAGCTCTTTTTTGGAAAGGTCTATACTCCGTTTCACCTTATGTTGTACCGCAGCGAATGCTAGAAGCGCGAGCTCATTGCGCTGGCAGCTGCCCTTGGTGAACGAGAGCTTGTGCAGCCGAGGTGTGACATAGAGCAAGAAGCTTTCGCTTGTAGCCCGTCCTGCGGTACAACACAAGGTGAAACAGAGTTTACAACGTGCATCGTATTAGACAATAAAAAATACGTCCCTTGGGGTGTCAGTGCCCCTTTAAATTTATCGATATACGAGAGACGTCATGTTTAGGCTCCTCCAAAACACAAAGCCTGGAAGATCCAATCTTATCCGATCCAATCTTATCGGATCCAAGCACAAGCTGATCGGGGTGCGTGGCTAGCGTGGCGGTTTACTAAGCTGAGTGTATTGATACGCCAATAGGTTTTGAGGTAGAGGTGGGGGCTTATGGTTGGTGTACAAGTACACTGGCTGGGTAACGGAGGGTGCGTCTTCCAGGAAAGGGGAGCATGTGTGCCCAATGCACCCGACTACAACTTTTTTCTTGAGTGCTGTTGGCAACCAAATATTTGGAGCAGTAACCGAAAAATCGCGGACGTGGTATTCGCGCTAGGAGTGCCGCGCAGCGACAGAGCGATATTGTTAGCGCGAAGGTGACATCGGCGCTGTTTTTGCATTTTATTTTCAGATAACAACGACGGGCACAATATTTTCCCACTTCTGGTAATGTTCCAAATGAACATATCACACGACAGTGCTAGTTAAGACAATAGCCTTTCAAGTCTAACGAAAAAAGAACTGAATAAAACGATGATCGTTTGCTTGCGCTAACAATGTTCGCGCGATGCACGCACTAATATCCTGCCAACCACTCGCTCATGATGCTTCTCTTGCTGCCCGTCGTCATGCCAAAGTTGCGTCAACGCGATGAAAGTTTAGATTATGGGTGTCCCTGCGGCGAAACTGAAACGTCAGCACTTCTGGCCGAACAATTGCTGGCCGTGTTTATGTCCGCGGCGGCCAAGCTGAAAATCAGCACTTTTGGCCGAACACTTGCCGGCCGTGTTTAGGTCTCCGGCAGCCAAGCTGAAAATCAGCGCTTGTGGCCAAACTCTTGCCGGCCGTGTTTATGTCCCCGGCGGCAAGCTGAAAATCAGCACTGCTGGCCAAACACTTGGCGGCCGTGCTTATGTCTCCGGCGGCCAAGCTGAAAATTAGCACTGTTGGCCAAACACTTGCCGGCCGTGTTTATGTCCCCGGCGGCCAAGCTGAAAATCAGCCCTTCTGGCCAAACACTTGCCGGCCGTGTTTATGTCCCCGGCGGCCCAGCTGAAAATCAGCACTGCTGGTCAAACACTTGCCAACCGCGTTTATGTCTCCGGCGGCCAAGCTGAAAATCAGCACTTCTGGAAAGGCGCTTGCCGGCAGTGTTTTATGTTCCGGCGGACAAGCTAAAAACAGCTAGTTTGTGGGCGAGCCAGGGGAGTGCAGCTGTACCTTCCACCGTGGTAAAGCGAAACTAGCGACACGGCGCTTTGCGGCAAAATGGCGAAAGAAGGTCTGGGGCTGGACAAATTCGCACAACACTCTCATGAGATGGCGCCACCTTAGTCAACACCCTCGCGTACCCTCCTGCTCCTCTCTCTCGCTATCTTCTCCCCGATTCTTCTTTTTTTTTTTTTTTTGCACGCGCGGTTGACGTTTGATTTTTTCGGTTTTCGGTACTGCGCGCAACAGCGCGGCGGCACCGAAAACCGAAAACGCTCGGCGCAGACTACGCTGCGCCGGGGCGATCGAGTGTAGTCCGCACATGCAATCTTTGAACCAGGGTGTCGAACCGGAACCGAACAGAACCGAAAACCGGAACAGAACCGTTATTTTTAGCCGAACCGGAACCTGAACCGAACCGAAAATTTCGCCGCCATCTTGGAACTGAACCGGAACTCGAACCGGAAAAAAATATAACGGTGACCGGTTCAAAACGGTTCACGGTAATTTTTTTTTATTACAAAATGAGTGTTGGAGAAGTAAAAATTGGCAGCTGCATTTCTATGTAGTGATCAAATTGGCATAAAACAAATTGCAATGTATAAGAAATTGTGGGTTTTCGTGGCGTTTTGTATTGGCACTACGATCAATCGTATGTCACGTGACGTCACGGTTTCAAGACATGCTGTCAAATAATGTCACGTCACGTGGCCCCGTGGCGTAGAATACTCACCGCGTTCAAGTGGAGTTAAATTCAGAACGTAATTTCCCCTCTCTTCTCCAACGTTCCGTCTGCTTCTTCCTCCCCGGCCTTCTTTTCCCCCGCCCTACCTTCTTGAGTTGCAACGGAATATAGATGTTTTATCGTTGTTGACACCGTAACGTCATATGCTATCACTAAACCCCATTTATACAAAAAAGTAGCGACATCCTTTGAAGAATGACGCCTGCTATCTTGGGCCGAACCAGGCGGCGCTACCATCGACGCGCGGGTGTGAAAAAGCAAAACATAAAGATAAAAGGTGTGCACGTCAGAGGAGGAGGGAGAACGAATGCCTTTGCTGTCGGAGTGCAGTGCATGCTATGATCTCATGTCGTCAATCAAATAACGCCGACTGTGCAACGTCACGGCTTTCATTGTCTTTCTTTGAGCACATCCTCCGAGGCTGGTAGACCGTGATAGTGCGCTTTAGCCTGTGTGTATGTATTTGCGTGTCTTTCAGCCTTTGACTGCGCTCTGACTCAAGTATAGGAAGGCCAGTGCTATCTCGGGCCAAACCAGGCAGCGCCACGGTGAACGCGCGGGTGTAAAAAAGCAAAACCTAAAGATAAAAGGTGTGCGCGTGAAAGGAGGAGGGAGAAAATGTCGCTACCTTTTTTATTCAAGGGCATTAGCCATCACGACTTTTCACCGCGAGTCATGCGACACCGTGACGTACTCGGTTGTCATCAGCCTGAGTCGAGTGCTCGGGCTTTCGACTATCAGCATCGCCAAACATTCGTGTTGGCTCGTGTTCAATCAAAGATGAGAATAGCCGAACTTTAATGAAGCCTAAATCTCAAAATCTCAACCCATGCTTTATTCTTTGCCAGCCCCAGCGCATGACTATGATGAACACTGGCGGCATACAACTAGCGTCAGATCACATTGCCGCCTGTTCTAATAGCGAGTTGAGGAAAGGAAAGCTGTTTCTTTCCTTTATTTTTTTTTGCGTCTGCCATTGAGCAGAGAGGAAAACTAATGGGTGTTTTTTTTAAGCTATCAACGTCAGGGATTACCTCTTAGCGGTATTGACTGAAAGTGGAAAAATTGTTGCATGAACTATTTTGCATGTACACATCATTGAGGCACTTAAACATGTTTTCGTTGTTGCTGAACTGTCTGAGAAAGTTGTCCCCGACAATAGAAGCATTGAAAAGACTAAATATGGCTTATTAATCTGACGATAAACAGAACTACAAGTTTGCACGGCAGGGATACCTGAAAAGAGATTCTAGTGGCCTTTGACGGACAGCCGAAAGTCGACAGCCGCTCAAATTCTCGCAGTTTTGTTTAAACTTCACAGTTTTTGGATGTAAAAATAAAAGAAATGAAGAATTACTGCAAAACAAATTAAAGTAATACAATTGTCGAATTGTCACCCCCAAACAAAGAAAGGGGTCCCCCAGAAATAAGAAGTATTCTGTTGAGGAGCATTGTCAAATGAAAAAAAGGGGGAGGAGGGTTAAAAACTTCTCTGTGTTGTAAAGGTTCCTCTGCTCCGCATCTTCGGCACAGAGCAGACTGCGTGATCCTGCAAAACTACCTCGTTTGCGAAATCACCCCTGCCAGAAAGCGCGTTTTCGGGGTGCCAGACGCTCGCGCCGTTCCTCACGACGCTACACCAAGCAAGAATACTTTTTGTTTATGAATACATGGGCTGCACTGAGCGCAAGCCTTCTGCAGTGTGCATTTTACACCTCGGGATTTGATTTTCTCAGCAAAAAGAAATCTCTGACCACTTGCATATAGTGCGATGATGTCACGTGCAAACCATGTTAAACAGTTCAGTTCTCTGTTAAAATGTGATGTTGTCAACACGATACTCCTTTTCACTTTAAGTGTGAGCGTATCAGAAACTAAAAAAGCGAGCTCTGGGCTTTAGCGTCCAAGCACGTGCGCTCCTGCAGTGCAAGTGGTCGGGGCCAAAGGCTCGTGCTTGTAGCATAGTAAAGTAGAGATTTGGGCCAGTTGGTTCATTGCAAACAAAAAGCGCCGAAAAAATACAGGGACACAGACGAAGAGAAACAGGACAAGGTGCACCCTATCTGCTCAGCCCGCGTTTCCAAAAAATTCAACCTCATTTGCAGATAAAGATTGGGACGGTCAATTATACATTTCTTTTCCCTGGTCCTAATTTCATATGCCTCGTGTAATTCTCGCGACACTTTATCTTTGTACATAGCCAAAATCTTAGTGTTTGTTTGTAGCATAGACCGCATCTGGACTTGAAGGGGCCATGCAAAGCGCTTCTGGCCATTTTTTTTATTTGCATTGCTTTCGCTCGATTTAGTGGCTGGGACTCTAGCAACACATTAAACATAAAATAAACAAGAAATCTGACTTATTTCGAACATAATAGCTGAAAAGGGGTTCAGAATTTTGAGAGCATTTTCTTTTGTTGATGACGCTATTGGTCTGAGCCAATAGAGAACCTAAACGACAAGAGCGTGAAACAACCATGCGCGATCTTCCTAGGTGTCGGGAAATTAACATCCAGTTATGAAGATGTGAGTGCCCCACCAATTTACGGGTGTTCCAAGCAAACATATGGTCAGAGTCACGTGCTTGAAAGGACTGTAGAAGGGTACTTTGCGCC
>JAZHYW010013685.1:0-20400 GCA_037355805.1 Ixodes ricinus | reverse complement strand
AGACCATAGCTGCTGCAGGCCGTGTCCGTAACCGAAGTGACCGGCACCGTAGCCGAGGGAGTTGACGCCATATCCGTAGACGGGAGCGGCGTGGGCGTAGATAGCCACAGCTGGAGCAGCATGGTATGTCTGGTAGCTAGCAACAGCTGGAGCGTGGGCGACAGTGGCAACGGCTGGAGCAGCGTGGTAGGTCTGGTAGCTGGCAACAGCTGGAGCGGCGTGGACGGTGGACACTCTGGTCACGGCTGGGACAGCAGCGTGGGTGGCAATTGGAGCAGCGGCATAAGTGGCTACTGGAGCAGCAGCGTAAGTAGCGACAGTTGGAGTAGTTTGGTAGCTGGAGACGCTAGTGAAAGCTGGAGCAGCGGCGTGGGTGGCGGCTGGAAGCAGCGCGGTAGGCTGCGACAGCTGGAGCAGCGGCGTAGGTGGCAACGGCAAGAGTGGCCTGGTAGGAAGTGGCCACAGTGCGGCTGACGGCTGGTGCAGCAACGCTGTAGCCAGTCAGTCCCGAGTATCCAAAGCCGTTGCTAAGGCCAACTGCGTGGCCGTAGTCGAGACCACGTCCGTAGCCGAGGCCAGAGTATCCAAGGCCGGAGTAGCTGAGGCTGCCGTAGCCGAGGCCATGGCCGTAGCCAAGACCTCCCTGGACGTAACCAGCCATGGCGCTGCTGACCAGGGCCAAAAGAAGACAAGCTCGGAGCTGGAATTTTCTAACATATTTGTATTAACACGGTTCTGTTAATTCAATATTGCTGATGCAATATGGTACCTGATAATTCAGTACTTTTTTAGAGAATGATCTGCATTTCACTTCAAATATTTCGGTCTAGGAATCTCATTTACGCGCGCAATACTAAATGACATTTTATTATTTTCGTTGTGCAAGAATCTGCGGATTTGCTAAATAGCTTGGAACATCCTGACCATGCTGATCGTTCTCAAAGAAAACGTTTTTCTGTAACTCCAAGATGGGACTCATTCTAGATGATCATATTATGAGTATGTATCTTGGAGAGTAAGCATGCCAATGATCCGCCTTTGTAAAAAACAAAAAAGAAACAGTTATCGACACCAAACATATTTTATTAGCTAATTCTATATAGAATCTTGCTTCCAAATATACTCCTCTTTTTTTTCAAACAATACAGTATCGGGTAAAAGCAGAGGCCTCTTGCCTAAACCTGGATACAAGTTACGCTTGAGACCATTCTTTCGCAAACATACTTTGAGAAAATATGAGAGTTTAATTTAGCTTTGAAATATTTCTTCTGCAAAATTTGTTGATAATAAATGCACATCACACCCACCTAAAATTTATGCAGACTCTATAAGCGCTTGTCACACCTATTGAGCATAAGATTACTCGATGTGACCAGAGCGTGACGACGGTAGCTTTAATGTATCAGAATAAACGTAATCATGTTCAAAGCGTGTCATGACTTTTTATATTTACAAGTCGATACGCTCTGCAAAAATAGGACGGCGTACAACACCACCAGCCAACGCGAGCTCGCGAGCTCGCGTTGTCCTCTTGCGAGTTCACGCGAGTTAGTCATGAAAAGCAACAAAGCGAGATCAAATTTGAAATGCTGAACATTTCATTTTGTGGTTCAGTATATGAACTGACACGACTAGGACAATTCCCAAAGTACACAAAGACTTAACGAAAAGATTGTATTCGAGCCCTAAATAAGGTATTTTCATTATGTCACACTCACTCCAATCATGATGTAGGTTTACAGAAGAGTTGTCCAACTGCAAACTTGGCTTTTAAAATCTGGAGGTTATGTATCCGAAATGCGAGTGCGAGAAAGGGATTAGGGGTCAATCAGAGAGCTTAAAGAAAGAGGGAAAACTTTGGAAAGTAAGAAAATGCATCATCGGTATTCGTTGGAAGCTTACCGTCACCTTGGTTAAAATTATTCAGTTATGTCAAACATGCACTCAAAACTACTCAAATCAGCATGATGCAAAGAAGTCTGCTTTCTGCGCACTGGAAATATCTGGTTTCAGAAGCACGTCAATATTGGAATTCATGCTTCTGTTGCAACGCACGGATTTACTTACTGTGCGAGCGCTGTCATTCCACTTTCAGTCTTATCCATGCACCGTATGCTTCGCTGCATCCTTGAACGTCCTGTGGTGAGGTTAAACTGATTTATTTTATCTAAGGTGACTGTCGCTCTGGCGAAATCCGATTAAAACTAATCAAGAGTCAAATCACGGGTGGTCGATCAGCGTGCGTTGTAGTGGGGCGCCACACACAGTAGTACGACCCGTAAATATGCATGAGAGCTACCAAGATGTATATGTTTGACAAAAGATTTCTTTTTGATACGATTTCGCAATAAGGATGTTGTACACTGCGCGACAATGTTAGCACGAACACGACTTAGGTGCCTTTTTGCATTTTAATTTTCTTAAGTCAGTGCTTCGAATCAGCCTTTTCTACCCTACCAGAAGTTATTATGACATCCCTTCGATTGTAAGAGAACGACAAAAAGCGACGAGTTGTTGTTCGTGCTAACAGGGTCGCGCTGTGTACATGAGCAATAAAAATCTCAGTAAACGCAGAGCGAATCAAAGACGTGCTGATTTTCTCGCTACAAAATTGTAATATCCGAGGAAGCCACGAAGACTGCAAAAAAAGTAATTAAATCAAATTGAAAACACACACCAACATATTGGTTAACCAGGCACCATGTCATCACCGTGATAATAACCCTCTGAGACGAAATTAATTCCCGACCGCAGAAACGCAACCTTCTTTTTTGATGAAGCCGAAAAAGTTTCGATGACGCTCGTCTCTCCAAGGCTTGCAGTAAATATGAATCAATTCTAGATCTCCATAATCCCCGAATAAAGGGAACACGATGACATTTTACCAAAACATCCCCTTGGGTCGTGTTTTGGGATTATTTCTTTGGTTGTGAGAAAAATATAGCAGGAAACACATTACAATAAAGGATTTTTTGCGACATTTTTAACACTTCAACCTACCAAAAACGCCGCTTAGAAGCAGGCATTCCTAAGTTGAAAACTGAAAGTCACGCCAAACAGCGGCTTACTTAACTGGTAGCGCCAAGAAGACAAAATGAAGGCAGTCAAGATACAGATAGTGGAACTCTAACCATTACAAAAAATGAAAAAGTAAAAAATATTAAATATTAGGCATGTATATTTCAGAAGTTTAGCTTTTTAACAAGCTGGAACAGAACATACATTATGTTTCATAAATGTTAGGTGATATATATAACAAAAATGCTTAATGTAATCAAAACAACTAATTAAAAGGTGTGTTAAGATAAGGACGGTCATAGGTGTGTGAGGCTATTTTTTACTTTCAATCAAATTTTTATATTAAGTAGAAAAACGTGTACATACAACAAAATAAACCTTAATTTCGCAAAAAAAATTTATCTTTTTCTTAAAAACAAATTGCTCCTGAGAGGACGTCGAACTACGGATTTTCCAATTGCGCATAGACGCAACTTTGAGGAATAGAAAATAAATTTTCTCCAACTTAAATATCTTTATGTAAAACGCCCGCCAACCGCTCTTTTCGAAGCAGCTACATTTGGTTCATTGAAATTTATAATTGAAGTAAAATAAAATTACTAACTTGGTCATTCGCGCAACTCTTTTATTTAGGTATTCTTTGTATAAATTTTAAACACCTTACCATTAAATATTTAGGCTGAAACTCTTTGTACAGAGTGTTTCATGTTCTGTTAAGTTTAAAGGGATCATTAAATTACCTTTTTATTTTTGCCAAATAACTTTTACATTAAACATTCAATGTCCACTCAACGCCGAACAGGCATCCGTTTTTTGTTTCGGTTTATTAACTTCCACACGAAAAATGAATAAAGTATCCAGTTTTCTTCCGCTCCAACTCACCGCAAAACCAGCCGCGGCGTAATTTTGACGGTCGTGACGTAGTCTGCAGCACTGAAACCGGGGTTTCTCTCGACAGTAGGAAAATGGGAGTGTTAGCGGCGAGCTGGCGTTCTGATGGAAGGTTTTACCGCAGGGTTTTACGGCGCTGATGGCGCCGATGCCACCGACATATTTTCTGAATCGGCGCCTCCCAAAACCGCGATAGCTATGGACACATTCGCAGCTGAGCGAAATTCATCTAGATATGTTGCGCTACTGCGACAGCATGGACCTGGTCCCATACGCCGGTACGCCTGTTGAAAAGTGCGGCGAGTCTTCCGACGAAAACTCCAGTTCCTCGTCGGAATCGGACGACAAGGAGTGGCGACTGCACATATTGAAATTCGAACACTTGTAACGAGCGCGTTAGCTACGACTGCGTCCGTTGTGAACGGGGCGACCGGAACGACCACTTTGCGCCGCGCATACTCCTGCAACCACTCCAACAAGAGCAGCAGGTCGTCAGCACGACGGCCGCTTCTCCGCCGCCGCCAGCTGTTTCCGCGGTGCCTTTTAAAAGAAGGGGACGCGCTGCCACTCACTGGCGTAGCAGAAAATGGACAGAGTTTTCTACGGCCTCATGCTTAATTAATTTTTATATTGTCTAAATAGGCTCGCAGGGCAGAGTGGATGAAAAAAGAAAAAAAATGATGCAGTATGCCGTCTTGGACGACTACGACTTTACCTATAGTATAAATCTCGCCACACGCCTTTTCTACGATTGCAAAAGACGATGTAATCTTAGCAGCGATATAACAAAGTAGAAATATGACATCGTGATCACACAGACGTTGCGGGAGTTCACGAATGCTAACACTAATCACTTTTTTGGGGTGATGAACATGCGTCCCAATTCGCATCCTTTATACACGCTTTTAAATACAGTACGCACCTGTAATACCTTGACCTTGAGCACACGCATAAGTTGCACAAAATAAGAAATCCGGTCGATGTTCGGGGACACAAATGCTAAGAAAGCACCACTGTAGTCGAAGGAAAAGAACACGACGGCACGAGTGTTTCTGCTGTCTTGAGGGTGCCGCCATGACACCGCCGCACGAGCAGATGGATCTTCTCTTCTAAAACGTGCTGGCCGGGTTATCATCATGACTCACGACGATAATTCTGTCAAGGATTGCGGTTTACACGTAGCGATGAGCTTCCACCACGCCGACCACCACCGACGCCATGTTTTTCAGCAGATAGCAGGAACCGCGACGCCCGTTGCTTCGTTTACCACACGATATAGGGCGCATGGCTCCGAGCATTATAAGATTCTTCAATTTCCGTCACATCACTAATCATGCTACAAAATATGGATCAGAATATTCTTTAACAATAATTTTAAGAAGCATTCGCGAGCAGTTTATTTATTTATGATCACGGTGCTGGTCAGCTAGGCTCTTAACCAATAGGTGACGTGGATTTGGCTGACGTGCATTCGCACCGCGGCTGCATTGCAGTGAAAAGGCAGAGAGCTTTCGAAGGAAAGAAGATGTGAAAGAGACCGCTTTTCCTTTAAATCTTCTATGGCGAAAACAAAATGTTAATTCTCTATTTTTGTGTTTTGGTTTTCTTTTCACAAATCTTAGACGTGCGGTGGATGAAATTGTTGGTGCTCAACTATTATAAATGTTTTCTTGCATCGCGCACGGAAGTTTTCAAAATATCGAGAACGTCAAAATTGTGCAGTGCTTCTGCGGCAATAAAAAAATATCATCCTCAATTTTCTCAAATTTTCCTCGATGAACCCATTAAAACAGGTAATTCAGAAATGGCAAAAAATATGTTCCATTATATGGTTTTATGCCAGAAATGTTTTGACAGTTCTTTGTTGCAGTGAATTATCGTTGGAGGCTTTCTGTCCCAACGACAAGGGGTACTAGAACACCAGATCCACAGTGGCTGCGGCTGGTCGCATTAACTCCCAGACACCATGGACGTAATATACAAAACAAAAACGCTGCAAGTTTTTTTTTTTTTTATTATTACTGATGTGGTTTCAGGGCCCGTTTGCTCGAAGCTGGTTAACTCTAACCGCGGTTAAAGTTAACCGCGTTTCCCTACCTAGGTACCTCCGAGTACCTAGCCTGACCTTGCCGCGTTCGACAAAAACTCAATGCGCAATTTCTCCGTGTTTTATTATTTGCGGTAGCTCCCGCCACCTGCCGGTCAAAGCAAACAAATAGCCTTTTAAGAAACTTTTTCGCTAGTTTTGTCTTTATTAAGAAAAATAAAAACAAAATCTTATCACAGTGTTTCTTTTTATGCATAAAAAAATCTGTACTGTAAAAACGTAATAAATATCTTGATGCATCTATTGTGTCGCCAAACACAGCATAAGTTTGCAGCGTTGATTTCGGATCTGGCAACGGTCTTTATAGATTCGTTGTTTTGTTCTCCGTGAATTTTGCGACGCACGTTTCCCGCGCTTTAGTTATCACCTGATTTTCACTGTTTGTCTTCTCTGCCGTTTGCCCAACCGACCCTCCGACTCGCCCGCCGACTGACTACCGGACTGACTGACAACTGATTTGTGGACGGATTGGCGAAGATAAGGGACGTAATGTCGACTGTGACGCGGCGCCGACAACGAAGAGAGCGCGTGTTCGCCCAGTACGCTGTTGTGATGATGGGACGGCAGCGTGTGTTCCGTGACCGCTTGAACCCTTTGGAGGAGTTCGACGAGGACGAACTGCAGGAGCGCTTTCGATTCGGTCGCGCGGGCATTGTGTTCCTTGCCGACACACTGCGCCCGGACTTGGAGCGGCCGACGCGTCGCAGCCGCGCCCTCTCTGCAGAGCAGCAGGTCATTGTCGCCCTACAGTTCTACGCCACGGGGAACTTCCTCATCACCGCAGGGGACTACATCCGTGTGCACGTCTCCACTGCTTCGCGGACTGTGAGGCGGGTGACTCTGGCCTTGGCACGTCGTGCCCGAGACTTCATAGGGTAAGTGGTCTGGAGCATCTCCTGGCGCGTCCCGATACTAGGCGCATGTGCAGGCCAGTTTTCCGAGAAAAAAAAGCCTGGGCCTAGATTGCTCGATGAGCAATCACCATTATTTCAGAAACCCTTTGTATAGAAATTTCGGTGCGTGAATTGTGTTCGCTGAAACACCTGAATTCGTCGAAGGTGGTCTTTTCGGCACACCTATTCTGCAATTTATTTACGGCGCACCACCTGCGCAATGACCCTTTCGTTTTTGTTTTCTAAGCTGTAGGCTTGCCTGAATATCTGCCAGCGCATCGATCCCCACGTATACTGGTACCTCCCTAAAGGAACATTAAAAGTGTTGCTTCAGCACTCGATATTTGTTCTTTGGTTATGAGCGTGACATTCAGACCAGTGAACCGGGCAGTAAAATTACACGAACCAACTGGAGTGTACAAAATGTCTCCCTTAGTACCTATTATTGGTGCAGGTGCAAATTCAACTAAACTACAAATAAAGTAGGAGTGCAGACATTTACAAACAGCCTGGTTTCTGCACTACCAACTATGCACTTGGTGCTACTGAGCTAGTCTTGCGGCTACTGAGTACTGTCATTGTGCAGACGAGGCTTTTATTGCTCACTATTGATGACGATGAATGATAGCTGTGTTATTTTTAAGCATGTGATCATAACAACAAAACCATCACTGTTAATGTCATAGTGCTACAGACTGACTCAAATTCATCTACAATGCAGGTGGCCAGGTGAAGCTGAGGGTCATGCCTTGCAACAGGCCTTCTTTGAGATCGGTGGGTTTCCTTCGGTCGTGGGTGCTGTTGATGGCACTCACATTCGGATACAGGCACCACAAGTGCACGAGGAGGTGTACGTCAACCGCCATCTGTACCATTCGATCAATGTACAGTTAGTGGTTGATGTCTTTTACCGTATCCGCAATGTGGTTGCAAAATGGCCTGGAAGCACCCACGACTCTAGGATATTCACCGAGGGCTCGTTGTCAGGCAAGCTGGCCGATGGCGTTTACGAGGGCCTACTGCTTGGAGACAGCGGCTACACCTGCAAGCCATGGCTGATGACGCCCTTCCTGTCTCCGTCATCAGCAGCGGAGGTCGCCTACAATGCGTCGCATAGCACAACGAGGAGCATCGTGGAACGGTAAAGCCAGGCTATGCGTCCTGGTTCGACGGTTCAGTGTTTCGGTACCTTGAGGCACCTAAACTTTTTTATATGGTTGTGCCTGAGCTTTACATTTGTTGCCATTTTTATGTTCTTGCATAGTAGGCTACGGCTGCTCAGAAGCAAGGAGAGGAAGGCGTATCTCTACTACACCTTATTTATACTACGGGCTATAACCTACTGCCATAGCCTGAAATGTTTATTCTAAGGTTAGCCAGCTTTGTGGGAATGAAGAAAGTCAATCCACGAAATTCAACCATTAGCCAGTTAACTCTATATGTCACATTAATTGTTATATTTCATTTGCTCTTTTCTGTTTGAACTCCAGAATAGAAGTTAGAACTTCTCTGAAACATATCCTTCCTGTATGACTGGGTTTATTAACCTACAGGTTTTTACTAGCTGTTTATACTTTTCAAACAATAGCAGTTAATTTTTTTGTTACTCTATATTGCCTAAATGTAAAGCAATTCTTAGAAGAAAAAAGCATAGCTTGCGATGTGAAAAAAAAAGAATTACACATTGGCTTAGGCAGGTTTTGTTTTTAGACAGTTTCAGTACAGGCATATTCAAGCATATCTTATTAAATACTGCTTATCTCAAACTGCATTTTCCTTGCAAGTTTTTGCGAAGAACATTTTCATTATTTCTGTGATGGGATTGCTGCGCCATTTGCGCCAAAGTGATTACCCTGCTATGGCCTTCTACATTTAACAAAAATGTGAGGAATTTGCACCCATGTATTGCCAAAACTTAATTTCATTTTAATAATACTGAAAATATAATAGCTCCGGCCTCGCTGCCCGGCCGGACCGTTACGATATGCTTACGCAAGTTTTCAGGTTTTCTAAACTTTTGGTTATCGTCTCATATACCATACTATTCCATCACATTTCGTATGAATGACAGGCAATATCCGGAAGTTTCGCAATAATTTTCATGTTAGTCTTCTGTTCATTCTGGAGGGTTAGCTAGTGTCGTTGAGTGCGCTTTTCACCACACACTGGTGTACTGCAGAGAAGCAAACACCACGGAGTAGGCATCGCAATTTTGCATGTCTTGCTTCTCCGCAGCGCACCCTGTGTTAAGGAGAAAGCACTCCTCCAAAGCGAGACGCAAACACAATTCCTGAATACAACTTCGGCTCGTAAATATGATAGATTGTGAGATCCTGGCGGTACCTTTTTCGAATTCGAGATTTAGTAAGGGTACTTTGGTATTGCCAGAACATTTATATGTGCTCTTATGTATGTTTATTTATTTATGCCAACTCATTTGTTTAGCTATCAATTTTCTATAGGTGTGAGTAGATTAGAACTAAATTGACAGGAGCAGTGGATGGAATCTCAGGAAGAACCTGAATGAGTTCGGCGGGTTTGTTTTTAAGTTTCGTTCACATGCCGTTTTTGCTATGAAGTTCTACAGATAAAATGTAATTTATGTTGATAATCAAATGATAAGTGCTTTGTTTTTTATCTGATTTATAAATTGCAGTTTTATTACAACCTCTAGAACTTGAAGGAAACATCAGTTTATGTGACCAATGTTATTGTACTAATTTAGTGGCATTCAGTACCTAAAATAACCATTTAAAGCAGTTTGTGCTGTCCTTCATCACTCACGTTGTCAGCCTGTCATGGTGCTTCTCCACGCAACTGAACGCTATAGTTGTGTTTGAGGGACTCCTGCTGTGCAGTTGATGCTAACAAAGGTTTGAACGTATGTGAGAAGGCAATGTAGACTTTGCCCTTTAGTTGGACAGGCCGACAAATTAATCTTGACGTGATGTTTGCATTGGTATGAATAAAAATGAATGTGCACTTATGCTACAGAAGTTCTTTTTGTTGCTCCATAATTGACTTTTGACTGCTCCAAGAGCTGCTCCAAAATGACTCAGACCAATGACATCACTGATATCTTTAACAAAATCTGCATATCATTACTATGTTAAAATATTCCAGCAAAAATATAAAATATTAGGCATAATACCATGTTTTCAATGGGCTGGAGCGATGATAGACATCACATGCCGACCTCATTAGATGTTCTTATAAACCACTTCAAAAGGATAACAGATCTTGCTCTATTTATACACTGTGCAGGACGATAGGCCAGCTCAAGCGGAGGTTCCATTGCCTCCATGCTGAGTTGAGGATGCAGCCAGAGAGATGCTGCGACATCACTGTCGCCTGCTGTGTCCTGCACAACCTGGCCAAGACATACCCCTGCAGCATGCCAAGGACTGTCCTCCCCGAAGAGGTTCCCGTCGAGCCCGTGGCAGCGGGCCGTGATGAAAGCAACGAGGCTCGGGACGCCATCGTCAGCCAGTTCTTCGGTTGAGCGTAAGTATACCAATATATTGCACATGCTGCTTTGCATGGTCTTGAGTACCAGTGCATTGTGCTGGCAAGGTACCCCCAATGATGTAAAGTCGTCAAACATTACCTTTTACAACTTATCATCCTCTGTGATACAATGTTGATATATAAATTTTTAATACACTGTACATGCTTTAGTTATATTCCATCTCACCCGACGGACTAGGGCCCGAAGGCTAGCGGGCAAAGCACCACCTCACAAAAGCTTGCCTCCGCATTGCAAAAGAGTGCGCAAAAGAAATTTCTATATGCTAAGTATGAAAAAAACACCAATCTTACACATATGGTTCTCTGTTGTGATAACGGACTATTTTATATTGGTGAAGTAAATGTACATGGTATTTAGTTTCATAAATATGCATGCCATATTTTGTAAACATTTCAACTGTTTTGAGAAGTTGGAGGGCGCAGACAACACTGACATAGAGTTGTTTCGCCTTAGCCATAACCATTCAATCCAATCTTTGTGTACATACTGTACATACGCTCCCGTGTCGACCACTCGATCAGACTCATCTTTATTTTCTAATGGCCACTGGTTCTGATCCCGGGTTCTCTTCGCCACATCGCCTCCAGCCGGTATTTAAGAAAGCTCCCTTCAGTAGTCTGGCGTGGCAGACCTTACTGGACATATATTTTAAGCTTCGTGTCGGGACTCCAGCTGTAAATGCTCACGAGAACCAACTATGTACGGGAAGTACATGAATAAACGAATATGACCTTTTGGGAACCCAACTCAAGGTTCGGCACTGCCAAAGCGAGGTGAAAAATGCACGAGGACAGCATCCCCACGTCCACGGGAAGTTGAGGTGTATCGCATAAAGACGGCGCACTGGCCGTCACACGTCCTCGGGCTCGAGCACTGTGTTTAGCTCATGCAGCCTGTTCTTGATTGATCGGACGTTGGAGTACCAAATGTTGCTACTGCGTTAGGTTGGAAGAGAGAGGAATTTTCACCCACGCTGTCCCCACATATTACGCTTGACTACTGCTGCCGATTGCCCCGGCGCAGCGGGAACACGAATACCGTAGGCTATGGTTCAGGGAGATATGAAGATAAATTAGGCAAATGATAAAATTAGCCAGACGATCTTCCGATGAGTACGTGCAAGGCAGGCTTTTCGTCCTAGCGGCAACCGAGGCGCGTACGAGGCTGACGGCGGTACGGACAAAGCACACGCAGATGGATCAGCAGTCGAGATTCCTTGAGCGTTGTAACTATTCGTGCTGTGACAAGGAACTAGAGCAAAAACCCAGCAAGCAGGCGGAGCTGCCGTTAGTTCTCGATAAGCAAATGAAAAACTTGCCTCCGCATGACACGTCTTGGCGCACTGATATGTTTGACGGAGCAAATATTCCACATGGTTTCAAACAGGCTCGTGATTGGACCTGGCAGCCTGTAGCATTGGTCTTTAGTCCATCGTAAGACGAGACGGAGTATAGCAGATCTGAATCCAGAAATATATTGACAGTTGCAAGTAAAATGGATTTTATTTCTCAGCAGCTGTGTTGGCTTTGTCATATTTAAAAAAATACATTCAAAATGAAAATTAAAAACAGCGTAATATGTCAATGTTTACTCTTCTCCTAATTGTTTTTTAACAATTTGATTTCCAATTCTGCACGCTGTGTTTCAAGTCGAATTAAATTTTTTTGGTCCTCTAGTAATTTTTTTGACTGCTGGTAGAACTCCTCTGCAGCAGTTGCTGCTGCAATTGTTGCCGTGGCAGCTTGCTTAACCCTTTCTGTGCACTCCTTCTCCAGCAGGAGATTAGCTCCCTCCAGCTGCTGCTGCCTTTCCGTCTCCTGCAAGAAGCGCTGTGAAGCCTCCCGGCACCATCGTCGGCTGTACAACACATTTGTTGGAGCCCGCTGCCCCGCCTCCTGCGGCAGACTCTCGTGCAGCACTGCCGCACTTGCTCTGCTCCCAGAGGGACCAGGCTGAGGATCTATTCCCCTGGAGCTGTCACTGCGACAAATGCATGTGTAAAAAGTGGTCAGGTTTTGTTCTTGTCAGTATGGGCAAAGAGAACACACTGTGCAAAGTTTGTAACCCTGATAAAAATGCCGATACTGCGCCAAAATTCATTCATACGGGTTGGTGCAGAGGACAAAGTTTGCTAGCTAAGTTGGTTTATACACTGACGTGCAGGCTTGAGGTCGGAGCACAGTGTTGTAACTTCTTGCACAATTGCCCAATACATGGTGTGGGAAAATGTGCATTTGGTTGTGAAGAGCATTTGCATGCATGTGTGCGTACACTTTCACTGCTAAAGGTTAGAATGCAGCTGTGTAGCTATGTGATTAACAGTTCATAAATTTAGTGGTCACATGTCCAGTCAAACCACGTTGCACTGTGCACATTGATAGGACAACTTCAAACATTACAGCACATAGCTTCACTGGCATTGATTTTACTCACACAGGTTACCATCATGGGGGTAGTTAACTTCCCAACCAGAATGAAGGTAGTGTTCGAGCCAATTTTCCTAAGTTGGTAAAACTAGCAACAGGATGGTTGTACTGTGTGTGATCTTTTAATTTGCATATTGAAAGCGTGCTACAGTTAGCATAAAAAAACCATTGCCACTTTGTTGCATTTAATTTTTATAAGATGATGGTAAACAGCTTTACCACCTGATTTGTCATTGCATGCCGTCTTATTTCATGAATTTGTAACTTCGGTGATACTCTTTCAGCCTTGTTGAAAATAATTAGAAATGTGGTAGCGCTGTGCCTCATCAGATCTTGGAGTGCACTCTGGAAGACGGTTTCGTGACTTATATTTCAAACCGCCTTTGAGCTTTTGTGGTTGAAATAAAACTGAAGCCAGATTCCCGGAACTTTCTTACGACAAAAAAGTTAGTAACTTTATCGTACGACAAATTTACGAACTTTTAAGTATTCCCGAAGCACAAAGTTCATAAGTTTTGCGCAAGTTACGGATTTCGTCGAAACTTACGCAAAACTTACTAACATTTTGCTTCGGGAATACTCAAAATGTTTGTAACTTTGCCGTAAGATAAATTTACTACCTTTTTTGTCGTAAGAAAGTTTCGGGAATCTGGCCTCTGGTCTTTCCATAAAAGTACTCGGCAGTAATGCTATTCAAATGGCAACATGCCCATCTTGTTATCAACATTTGTCCTCGTCTTTTAGAACCTCGCCTGGAACGACAGTTCTGCTTTACTATGACCGGTTCCTTAGCACCATTTACTCGTCACACAATCGGGTCTAGAAACCAGTCACCTACTCTTCCGTGTCACCTATGGTGGCCTCCAACCCGCACAGGTTGGGCGAGTCCTCGCCGATCACTTCGAGGACGGCCTCGACGAGAGGCGTCAGGACGTGGGGGTTTGGCCCAGCACCTATGAATTAAGGCATAGTCATTTCGTCTCGACTACTACTTACTCGAGTCACGAGCAAAAACAGGAGGTGGGGTTCACTGTTCAACCAAGTATGTCAATGGAACTTTCATGGCAAAATTAAAATAAACAAATACTGCATGAGACATTCTTTTAAACGTTAATTAATTTCTAGATAACACTGCTGAAACTGTGGACTGTGTAATCATGCAATTTTTACTTCACAGTTTGGCCTGTCGGCCTCGACCATTGTGCTCTCTAAAAATCTGTTTTAATATTGTGTCCAAAGTTTTGGGTCTTCCACTGAACTGTTTTACGAGTTCCATACAGCCTGTGCAGAACTTGTACATAAACTGGAATAAATTGTCTTCTGATGCTGTAACACTGCTTTTGCTGCTGTTCTAGGAAGGTGACAAGTCAACTCCCAGCAGAGGGCAAAGGTGCACGAATATACAAATGTCCACATTCACGTTTCTAGGTTTGGTTGCTCATATATTATCACTAAAGCAATGCAATATCTTTTTAACTTAAGAACACAATGAACTTACCTGTGCGCTGTTCATGCTTCTTGAATAAGCTGTAGAGTTGTCTCGTCTTTTTTAGAAGGTTTCTCCAGCACTGCTGTAGCTGGTCTGGGGTGCGCAAACAGCCCATTGCTCTGTAAATTTCGTCCCATGCCTGTCTTTTTGTTTGGGTCGTGACCGTAGCACTGAACTTGCCCATAATTTGACATTTCCTCTCCCCCACTGCCCGAATTAGTTCTAATTGTTCATCCAATGTCCAATTCTTCTGCCGTTTCATGGTGATGCTGGCATTCGCCTGACTCATCTTCGATTTCAGGTTGGTTGTGATCGTCTGCTACGTAATTATGTCTCTCTTTATAATCCTAACAAGACATCTAGTTATCCGAAAACAAAATGAATTGAAGAAAGACAAGCGCAAAAGAAAATATGCACACTTCTTTTACGATAGAAGCTTTGTTTATTTCCCAGTTGTACAAGTTCGCAGACGACAGTACCGAAGTTCGATCGAATGCCGTGCCGGCAGCTTCTATTGAGGTAACGGATCTTTGCTTCTGAGGAAAGTTTTTAGTTTACATCTTGCCTTCGTTGAACCGTCTCCCGCTGCAAGGGGGTCGTCGGTGTTGTGGATGCGCTGCAAATACATTACACGGCGAACTGTACTATAAACCAGACTCCGCGATTAGAGGCAGTTTTTCGGAGAGAGATTTTTCACTACCATGCGATTGGGGCTCGAGGTAGGTTTTAAAAGTGAAAAAAAGAAAAGAAAAAGCTGGACGTTGATTACAACGCAAGATCTGCTGACATGACATTTTAATAGCGGTACTTTCTCGTGAAACATCGCGGCACTCACCTAGGAAATATATTTTGAAGGTCCCGCTGACTGTAGCATTCGTTGAAACAAGTCCACTTCAGAGGGCGATGCGTGAACTCGAACTTGACATGACCAGTCAAGCGTAGCTCCCACAGCACGCTCGCCGTCCGGCGGTGGGCGAGCTGCCGTCGACTCCGACTGTAGACTCTGTGTTGAAATGTCCCTTTCGTGGCACGAGGATGACGCATCTTCGTAAAAATAAATGTTCCCAAGCGTGACGAGCAGCCGTAGCAGCCATATTGTCTGATGCTAGGTACTATTTTACTCCGGCGTCCCTACTCTGCAGGTCACGTGACCTAAAATTCCCCCTCGTAGGGAAATCCGGTTAACCGCGGTTAGTTAACCAGCTTCGAGCAAACGGGCCCAGGAGAAAACGGTCCGAGCGTTGAGATTCACAAAGCGTTTAAAAACCAACCTGATCCTTTGAGCTGAGTATTTAAAGACACATAGAGACTTAAAGTTCTACCCCCGTCCCTTCTGAGTACTCGCACGATTTTATACCCAAAAGTGAGGACCCTTCAAAACGTTGTTTCATGAAGGTATTAGCGGAGCGTTTGCGCAGTGTTATAAACACTATTGTCGGCCCACAAAAGAAGTGCGGAATAAAAGGGAGGAACATTGTTACAAATGTGCACGTCGCCCGGGGCATTCTGGAGTGTTGTGACTCTTTTGTGCGAAGAGTTGCCATGTTACAGGTCGACATAAAAAAGAGTTCGACCGTGTGTCACGTTGAAATTCTGTTTTCTATAATGTATCATGTTAACCTGGGGTCTGATTTTGGTGACGGTGCGGGTGTACGCATGGCGTAGCAAAACTACGCCACTAGTGTTGTTGTAAACAAATGTGTAAGCGAGCGTATTCGCCTTTTTTTCTAATGTGCGACAGGGTTGGCCAGTTTCGCCTTTGCTTTTTTATATTTTTCTTACGCCGTTTTGTTCAAGTATTACTCAGAATAGTTTTTTATTCGGGGGTTTTAGTTGGAAGCTACAGTGGCGCGTATTTTAGCGTACGAAAATAAGGCGGCGTTTTTTTCCTTTTTTTTTCGTAGATTTAGGAGTGTCGAAAAAGCCTTTGAGTTTAAAAAGATGTTTTGCGAAAATACTAGTAACTCCTTCAACTGGGATAAGTGTTTGGGTCTTTGGCACGACGATTTGCCTTCAACGCTGGCTGTTTTTGAAACGTGTTGAAGTGGCCAAGGTGGCCCTTCATTTATTTACAAGAGGTATTTGAAGATTGCCGCCCGGACCGGGAACCAGCCAGCTGATGGTGTAGCCGTGGAAGCCTTCCTCGAGCGATCTGCTCGAGCGATCTCGAGCGATATCTCGTGGAGCTTCTTCTTTTCTTTCCCGTGCGCACTGGTGCGGGTCTTTTCGCGTGGCCCGCTTTCTGTGAGCCACATCGCTATCGCGAACACCTAGTCGCTACAAGTCTTCCCCCCTAGTGGAGCAGTAGTGTTTTGCTCCACGAAACAGTTTTTGTTTGTTGGAGGGATCTTGAGCAGGCCTGCGAGTGTCATCTTCCGGCTTCTGCGAGGACACTGGTGATGACACGAATGCAGTGTCGCAGATTGAGGCTGCCATAAAAGCAGGTTTTACCCGGTCAATAGACACGACGTCTGTTCGTCCATTCATGATGATGGTGAAAGTCTTCTTATCTCGGGAGATGACTTTATATGGGCCATCGTAAGGTGGTGTTAGTGATGGACGCACGGAGTCACGCCGTACAAACACATGCGTACATGTTGTTAGTTCGGTGTGAATGAAAATTTTACGTGGCGTCTGTTGTCGAGGCAGGGTCGGTCGCAAAGAGGATAACAGGTCCCGAAGTTCTTGAAGATACGAAGGAAGGTCGGGTGGTGGAGTAGACAGGTGTGTGAGGAACTCGCCAGGAAGTCGAAGTGTTGTTCCAAACACTAGTTCGGCAGCTGTGCATCCAACATCTTCCTTCAAAGTGGCCCGGATGCCCAGGAGCACCAAAGGAAGGTGGTTCACCCAGTTGGTCCTGTCGTCCTTTGTGATGAGCGAGGCCTTGAGTTGCCGGTGTAGTCTTTCGACCATGCCGTTGGCGGACGGATGGTAGGCTGTCGTGTGGATGTGGCACATTCCAAGCATTTTTGCCAGTGATGCGAAGAATGAACTTTGGAATTGCCTACCACGGTCCGTGGTGACAATGGAAGGGCAGCCGTACCGTGCAATCCAGTTGGTGATGAACGCTTGTGCCACGGTTTGTGCGGTGATGTCCGTAATCGGGATCGCTTCTGGCCATCTAGTAAAGCGATCCACGCATGTAAGGATATATCGGCACCCTTGGGATGGTGGGAGGGGTCCGACAATATCGACATGCACGTGGTCGAAGCGAGCGTCTGGTGGTTTGAAAAGATGTAGAGGGCTCTTTGTATGACGCTGAACCTTGGAGCGTTGGCAAGAGGTGCAAGACCGCGTCCAGAGGCGAATGTCTCGGTTGATGTTGGGCCAGACATATCTCGAGCAGATGAGTCGTTGGGTTGCTCGAATACCAGGATGGTTCAGGTCATGGAGCGAGTGAAAGATGGGGCGTCGGAAAACGGGCGGGATGTACGGTCGGGGCGTACCCGTTGAGGTGTCGCATACCACCTCGCAGTTTGCAAGTGGTAGTGGTACCGGTTGAAGCTGCAGTGAGGTGGAGGACTCTTGCAGTCTCTGCAACTCGGCGTCATTCTGTTGGGCTGTGGCCAGTTTGGAGAAGTCGAGGTCAGGTGACGCACTGAGTGTTTCGACGCGTGACAGGGCGTCTGCCGCCTCGTTGTTCGCTCCACATACGTGGCGTAGATCAGTTGTATATTCTGAAATATAAGCTAGGTGACGAATCTCTCGGGTCGAATAGGAGGTTCGATTAGCGTGGAAGGCGAAGGTGAGGGGCTTGTGGTCCGTAAGGACATGGAAAACCCGGCCTTCCAGGAAATGTCTGTAATGCCGTATTGCTGCATAGATGGCAAAGAGTTCGCGACCAAACGTGCTGTAACGTGTCTCCGCCGGCTTCAACTTCTGTGAGAAGAAGCCAAGCGGAAACCAGTCCGTCTGGTTGTACTGTTGTAGCACGGCTCCCACTGCGACATCTGAAGCGTCGACCATAAGTCTCGTGGGTGAGTCTGGTCGTGGGTAGACGAGAAGAGCTGTGTCGACAAGAGCTTGCTTTGCGGCCTTGAATGATTCCTCTGCCATCGAATTCCATTCGACCGGTGATGTGGGACCTTTTGGTGAGCGCAGCAGATCTGTTAAGGGCTTGAGAATTTGGGCGCAGTTGTTAATGAAGCGTCGATGGAAGTTGACGAGGCCCAAGAATTCTCGCAGCTTACGAAGCGACTTGGGTTGCGGAAAGTCTCTGATGGCTTCCATTTTCGAAGGTAACGGGTGAATGCCTTCGGGTGTCACTCGGTGTCCTAAGAACTCGAGGTCGGATGTTCCGAAGACACATTTTGCTGCGTTGACGACGAGACCATAGTTGCGTAGCTGCCCGAAGAGTAAGCGCAGATGTTGTTCGTGCTCTTCCGGGGAACTGCTCGCGATGAGGAGGTCGTCAACGTATGCAAACACGAAGGGTAGCCCGCGTGTCACTTCGTGTATAAATCTTTGAAATGTTTGTGCAGAATTTCGAAGCCCGAAGGGCATTCGCACAAACTCGAATAATCCGAATGGCGTGGTGACAGCAGTTTTCGGAATGTCAGCTGGCTCGATAGGTATGTGGTGGTAAGCTTTTACCAAGTCCACCTTGCTGTAAATGCAGGTCCCGTTGAGTTGCTCTGTGAAGTCATGCAGGTGTGGTAGAGGGTAGCGATCTGGCAACGTATTGGCGTTGAGGGCGCGATAATCGCCGCACGGCCTCCAGTCTCCTGGGTCCTTCTTGGGCACCATGTGTAGAGGTGATGCCCAGCAGCTGTTCGACGGCCGAATGATTCCGAGCTCGAGCATGTGCTCGAATTCCCGTCGAGCCGTTTGGAGTCGTTCACCGGAGAGGCGACGAGGTCGTGCGTATACAGCCGGACCAGAGGTGACGATGGTGTGAGTGACACCATGCTTGGTCGGTTGTGCCATGTTGGAAGGCCTCGTGACTTCAGGAAACTCGGCAAGTATATATGCGAATCCCGTAGATGGTAAGATTTGGCGTATGCCAAGGGATGAAACGGTTGCAAACATCCCATTTACAGCTAGACGTGTCGTACCGTCGAAAAGACGACGGTGGCGCATGCTGACATCTAAGTTAAAGTTGGACAGAAAGTCAGATCCTAAGATGGGACACTTGACGTCAGCGATGATGAAGAGCCACCTGAAAATTCGGCGTAGTCCTAGATCGAGAGTCATTGATCGCATACCGAAGGTGGGTATGGTAGATCCATTTGCTGCGATTAGGTTTCTGCCTTTATCCAGGTGTCTTCTCTCTGCTGCTGTGGGTGGGATGACGGACACTTCGGCGCCGGTGTCGACAAGAAGTCTGCAGCCGGTGAACCGATCAGCAATGTAGAAAAGGCGGCATGCTGGTCGGCCGGAGTCACTTACCGCCTTTAGTGACTGGCCGGGGTGTTTTCCTGCCAGACACAAGGGGGTGACACTTCAGGGCTCGCTGTCCGTACTTTCGGTGGTACCAGCAGGTACTCGGACTTGGGGACGGCGATCGCGCTCGAGCGGAAGATGGGTTCCTCCGGTGAGAAGGGCTGCGTTGCGAAGAACGCCGCGTTCCATCGGCATGTTTTTGCAGAGACGCGACGGTCGCTGTCAGCTGGTCGACCTTTGCTTGAAGTTCCTGTAGGGCGGTTGTCGACAACTGAGGCTCTGTCAACGCAGCTACCGTCGGTACCGCGTACTCCGCCACACGGTCAGCCATTTCCGCAAGACGGTCCAAGGACATGTCGTTTGCTGGGGCTAGGACCATGCGAATGCCTTGCGGTAGCCGTTGCAAGAACAGTTCCCGTAAGATGGAGTTGTTCACGTCGGAGGCCTGTTCTCCAAGAAGCTGGCGCATCCGGTGCAGGAGTTGCGACGGCCGTTGGTCTCCAAGTTCTTCGGTTGTCAGAAGACGTTGGAGTCGACTGGTGGTCGATTCTGACTTCCTTAGTAGAATAGCGGCCTTCAGTTGGTCGTAGGCATCTGCAGGTGGGGTCGCCGCGAGCACGTCGTCGAGTTCGTCAGCGATGTCAGGTGGTAGGGCGGATACTACG
>JAZHYW010013684.1:0-71294 GCA_037355805.1 Ixodes ricinus | reverse complement strand
ACAGTATTGTGTATCATCTCAATTTGAATGTTTTACGAGGATTCTCATATATGCGTTCAACCTAGCGCTAACACGCTTTTGTTTTTAATGCACAGTGTATCTCGTGTTTTTCTAGTCCGCGGACGCAAAACACTACTTAACCCTACCATAAAAAAAGAAAGAAAAACAAATTGAGCACAGATAATATGTGTCCCGAGTGACAAGTGGCGGTATTCAATCTACTGAATCCACACGGAAACAAACTACTGCAAATTTGAACATACATCACCCCATCCCCTTTTGCTAAGAAAATGTAGAAAAAAGAAAAGAGCAAATTGTTTATTGAGCACACATGACTCAGTGAGCACACATGAGCACACATGATGCGGTACAACGTAGTGAAATTACGCCTTCTTTGTTTGCAGGATGCTCGTGACGATGGGCGGCACCCGCTATTAGAGCTCCTGGCTTCCGAAACTCGGACGTCGTCAATAGTGCACGCTTTGACGTGAAGAAGCCACCTGACCCACGTCACGTAGAAACCAGTGCCCTCGTGTACCAACTCTCAAAGAAGTACGAAAAAAAGAATTGTATGAAGCTGTCAGAAGAGACGCAAGAGCCATCCATTCATTCAGCTGGGAGCGCCGCACACCGCGACCTGCGGGGAGAAAGCGACCCTTACGTCAAAGCGTTCGCAGAGCGCAGTCAGCCTCAAAGACCTCACTCGCTCGAGACGCGTACCCAAAACAAGACGAGCGAAGGAGTGTGCGCAGCGAAGCCCCACCCGCTCTTTGAGACGTAGATTGCGTGGCGGCTTTTCAAGAACCCGTCAAGTACATCGTGCTTAGTGCAAACACTGAAGCCCCCAACAGAGAGACAAGAGAACTCCACTTAGAGCAAATAAACGGTGCGGAGAGAAGAGGAAGGCGCCGAGACAAGAGCCGTGACCACGCCAGTCAAGTCAGTAACACGCGAGACAAAAAGGAACAACATAAACTAGACCAACAAGACGAAGATGAAGAAGAAACAACGCACGTTGGTAGTAGTATATACTTTGTTCACCCCTAAGCTGATAGTGCGGTTAAAGCTACGGGCTCTTTTGGACCAGTCAGACCTTCATCTTACGCCACGGGATCACACCCCCGCCCTTACCTTCGTGCAGAGAGTAGGGTCAGGTGATGAAAGGGAGGCGGCTGATCGGTCCGGCGAGCACGTAGCTCCGATAGCACCGTCAGCTTAGGAGTCAACGGAGTATAGTGGTAGTTGGGTTGTCACAGGTGTAAAGGAACAACAACAACCAGCCGCCACAGTAGAAGGTGGAGGTCCACAGCGGAGGAAGGAGAGTCGTTTAAAAAAGAGGACCAGTCGCAGCGACGTCTACGTAGAGAGGCCCGACGGATGAAGGATGAAGATATTCTCAGTTTCACCTTACGATGGATCGATGAAGCCGCTACACGGGTCATTGAAGCCGATCCAATGCCGGTGACGTGTAACACGACTTTCGGGGAGGGCGGGGCAATGTGCCGCAAGGTTCGTAGTCACATGATGCGTTTGCAGCGCTGGATTGGTTCGAATGGATGCTTGGCGTCAGCTGCGGTCCATCGTACGGTGAAACAAGGCAGCCGAGAGTCTGTGAGGGCAGGCAGGTAGCAAGCGGGCGGCCGCGGCCTCCACTGCTGCAGGAGGATCTCGAGATGCATCGGTGGCAGCGGCGGACGAAACCAACAATTACCGTGGCGTTGCTCCCACCTCCCAGCTTCCCCACGGCAGGCGGAGGGAACGCAGGAACCCCGCCATTAGAGACGGGCTGCCCTGTAATCAGAGTGACAGGCGGGGCCCTTCATTTAGACGTATACATCGCGTGTATGCGTAGGTTGTACAAATCCCCCATGCCGGACTGGCTCGGGTGTTTTTTTTTTGTTTTTTTCTTTCTTCTCGCTGATCCGTTTCTTGTGTCGGCGGTGTCCGGCTCTCTCGTGGGGACGTGTTTCAAAAGATAAGGCAGGGGCGCGCGCGCGACGGCTGCGCGCCTGTCTACAGGTGTACTCCGTGTCGTTCGTCTTCGGCGTGTGGGGGCCTCGCGGACACGGGGCGGGAAAATAAGCGGCGTTATCTCCGGAGAGCCTCGATTTATGAAGGACCATGCAAGTACGGACAGTTCCATAAGAAGGGTCGCCGGTGAAGCATTTCAGACCATTTAAACGCAATGCATCCGTCATCTCCGTTATAGAATCTGGAAGTCCGGAAAGTCTGGTTGAATCCATGGTAGGCTTTAATATTTAAAAAGAGCTTACTTAATACTATAATTATTTTTTTATTCAGTGTGGCAACGTTGCAAGTTTCTGCGCCTCGAAATAAAAGGCCGGTTGACACATGCCAGCCAAGCGCAGCGCTAAATCCGTTCTATGTGCGGAGAGCAACCAGACATGCGGTTACACGTTACCAAAACACCAGTAGCTAAATACGTTATACGCAACCGATTCTCAAAAGGAACGCGTTACTTTACCTCAAAAGTAACGTGTGGCCTTTTTTGTTGCTTTGACGACCAAATACTCAACTGTTTTTGTTTCATGCTTTACTTTTTTCTTTTCAGTGGTCATTTAGCAGTAACTGCCTCCTCAAGATTTCATCAATTATGTTTCCCCGCTTCCTTGAGAACACATCCCCGCGACGCTGAAGAGTCGTTCTACTGACGCGCTCGAAGTAAGGGCACTGTTGTCCTTCAGCAAGAGCTGGTGAATCTGGGATTCCTCTCTCTCTCTCTTTTGCTCTATCACCTTCTAAAGTTCAAAGTTGACAATGGGTTCTGTGCCTTCCCGTGTTGGCAACCTCGGGGTTTACATTCGGTCTGTACAGATTTCTAGAAGGTTCAACCAACGGACCTTGTTGTGTTCTCTAGGTGAAATACATTCCCGGCGGTAGAGTTCCACTCGCGTGTCCAACAATATACGTTGCTATACTGACATACTGTTGAGTTGTTTTTTTGGGTTACCCATCTGCCTTTGTCGCGATAGACGCATACTCAGGTTCGAATTAAAACGAGACTGGTGTTGCACACGTTACTCCTCAAAAGTAATGAAATACCGTTACTCGTTACTTGGCCTTAAAAGTAACTAAATACGTTACTTGTTTCTTTTCTAAAAAGGTAACTAAATACGTTGCTCGTTACCAAAAAAATAACTACAGTACGTTGCAACTCAAGAAGGTAGGGTGAGAGAGGAAGGCCATGGAGGAGGAAGCAGGCGGAACGCTAGAGAGAGGAAGGAGGTTTCCCCCTCTCCTCTCCAGCGTTCCGTCTGCTTCCTCCTCCCCGGCCTTCCTTTCCCTTGCCCTACCTTCTTCAGCTGCAACGGACTATAGGTAGAAGTAACTCATTACTAGTAACGTGTTACGTACATGTCTGGGAGAAAACTGAAGGAGAGGTCGAGATGAGAGAGTGCGGTGACGTCAGAGCGCCTAACTCTGGTTGGAAGAATAGTGGGCAGACGCAAAGGCGAGCTGCCAGTTTGTCTCCACTACCCACTGAATATAGAAAAAAAGAAAACGTCGCCTGGTCCTCTCGCATGGTACGGAGTTCGGCGTTCGAACTCCAGACCTTGAGTGAGGAGCTGGCGACGACGCTTGTGTTCGTTCTGATTGGAGGGAGACAGAGGGTAAGGCAATGGCAGCTAGCCTACCTATAGGTCTACCCACCTTCCTTCCAATCAGAGCTTGGCACTCTGAAGTCACCGCACGCTCTCATCTCATATTCTCTTTCCGTGCCTAACCGTACTGTGCCAAATTTAACACTTCTCGCACCGCTCAGGTTTCTTCCTTATCAGTTGCAAACCGCGTGAGGTTGTTTCCACGCCGGCGGTAGAAACGCTTTTCGATGCATCTCGGATTTCATCTGCTCTCGACACTGAGAATACTGAGAGAGACAAGGTATACGGTCTTGGTGCAAGCTCGCAGCTTCAACACGTGCTCAAGAATAAAAAGAAAACAAAAACGTTCAGCCTTTCCACTCTCATGAAGAAGGAAGACCAGGGAGCTGTACTCGATACACTGTGTGCTTCTTCTTTGTCGTCGTCTGTTTTTCGCGCTGTTTCCTACGATGAATTCCCACCAACGCGCCCAACTATCCATTCTTCTATTATACCTGGAAAGGTTGCCGCCATCTACGAGCGACGGCGGAAACCATACTGGTTATGTGCTTGCCGCCGTCGCTTATAGATGGCGGTAGCTGTCCAGGTAGGTTTGTGTCGACATACACGGACACGATCCTGGGGAACCTAGCCCTTAACAGCTCCGCTGTAAAAACAGTGCGACGCAAAATGGTTTGATGTAACTGAATCCTGGGGAAGTAGCGTCATTGCCTTTTCTGCCTGCTAGCAGGAAACAAACAGAGACTTACATACAGATGACCAAAACACCGCGAGGCAATTGGCTGATCAGCATCTCTTGAAATGGTAATCGCCATTTCGGTCCTTTCAAATCTTCAAAAATTCGAAAGGGTCGTTAAGAGCCAGCCACATCAGGATCGTTACGCAGCGTCATCGTCCTGAAAAAAGTTCCTCGCCGAATAAGCGCCTTTGGCCCTGTATACGCAACCAATTTATTAATCATGCTTATCTCCACAGACCTCTTAGAATGATATTGTTCTTGATTACTTCAAGACAGGAATACTATTTTTCAATGCCGCCAAACCGACGCCGAATGTGGTGATGGTGGCGGCATTCCAACAGTTCTTCTAGACCGCCACCAGACGAAATTTCGAAATATGTTCATTCGTTTTAAAATGAGTTTTCTTGACTCTTTCTACCTGCAGCCCAGAAACACTAGTCTAGGCTAGTGTTTCTGGGGAGGCGACACAACATAGACCACACCTAAACAAAAAATAAAAGTGCAAACATAACGTTTTCATACCGCTCTAAAAGTTTATTACGGCGATTTTTCGAGCTACTCCAACTAGCTATATCTTTCGGAATCACCGGCCTTTACTCTTTCCGGTATGCTATTTAGTATCGCGAAATTCAGATAAGGTATTTTGAAACTGCAAGTAAAAATGACAACCAAAACCAAGATTCAATTTATAGCCCGCGCTGTTCTAGTCAGTTCATCTTAAGTTAGACTAAATAGGCGAAAAGTCATAGGACTATTACGGCATAGTGCTAGCGCTGTCGACTGTCTTGCAGCTACTTGGCGCTAGATCGCAATCTTGAGGGTGCGGAATGCACGTTACAAAGAACTGTGGACTCGCCATCAGCACGCGCTCCGCAGTCGCGCACACAGCTATGGCCGCCAGTGATACTTCCAAAATAAACTATGTCGAGCATTTGTTTCGTGCTGCTGCGCGGGTGTTGGAGCGAGCTTCCCTAGCATTCAGTTGACAACCGTGAAACTGCTTGTAATCGCTTGGGAAACAAAGCTCTACAGTCCAAAGAGTGAACCCTGCGTCCCCTGACGTCACTTTTTCATGGTTGCCACGCAGTTGCTTTCACTTTGAAAAACACGGCGTGGACCCAAACTGCAAATTCAATAACTTCGCGAAAAAAAAAGCTATTTTGTCCCAATATTTGGGTTACTATTTTAGCGATATTGGCTTGTGTGTTTAGCAATCTTTCAGACAAATCCGTGACTAAACAGAAAATCCCCGCTCCAAAAAAAAACAACAACAACAAAAACTGTCTGCTTTTTTTTTCTTATTTATTAGTTACAATAAATATCCGAATATCATCATTTCTAACATCAGCCACTCGAATGTCATCACACACGTTCTCTTCTGTACTCATGATGGCTTTATTTGTAATTGGAAGACAGGTGGGTCGAATACTGCGCGGTCACCCTCGCAAGTAAGCTATTATACGACAAAAATGGGGTATCAGAAAGAGTTGACGTATTCAGTTCATAGGCGCTAAAGATCTCCCATTACTGTTTTTTTTTAGTTCCCTTGTCTCCTTTATGTCGCCATACATCTATTTCTCTTCAAGCTTGCCGCATACGTATAACGAGAGCCAAGGTCAGCAGTCGACAAGTTTGTCAAAACCGGAACAATTTGCGACGTGTGTTTGACGCGCGACGTGTCTGTCGTGCTGCGATACGTTTCTCTGACGGCAGTCGCCTTGAACTCGTTTCAAAGACTGACAACGCGCAAGAAGAATGTTCCCGGCTGCAATCACGTCGGAGAAGTGTGAAGTCGGGTCGACAAAATAAATGTCGAAGAGAGACACGGCCGCAGGAGGCGACCCGGTGGTTTTCCGTTGCTCAATTCGAGAAAGAGTCTTAGCGGGATCCCGAGCTGGCGTTGGTCCACGGAACCGCCAGTAGATGGCGGTAGCTCGCGGAGGCGTCGGGAGGAAATTTGCGTCTCGGTGGACGCGCGGGTTTTCTGTCGGCACCGTTGCAACCCGGATTCCACCTAGATTTTTATCAGGTTCGCCTACTTTTGTGTGCTTGATACTACGAAGCACTGCCCTCTGTGTTACAATGAACCCGAGTTTAATCTACGAGGCCGAGCGGCTTGCTTTGGAAGCATGTTTTTGTTCTAAAGCGTTTCACATTACGTAGTAAGGAACCACCTTCCAATAAAAACGACCCGTAAAAGATTACCTTCCGAATAATTATGCACCGAGATGTCGATCGACCCTTGAGAAATGGAGGCAGTGGCTCGTCCCTCTCAAGAAGCAATTTATCCAGCGCAGTACGATGGTAACATGTGATCATTAACGTGCATCACGCGGAAGTAATTACACGACAGCGCGCTGGTATAGAAGCTCATAAATATTGAAACCAGAACAAATGGGGATTGAACCCAAGAGTCATGGAACCTCTAGCGCGAGATACTTTACTCCTAACAGCGCGACCTGTGGTGCTTTAACACATCCAGCCACCGATACTAATAAACGACGAAAATGTATCTCTTCTGCATACACTCCCTATAAAGTCGCGTCCAGAGCCCGAGAGAGTGCCGCTTCGAGTGCGCGGCTTCCGATGCAATCCCGTGTTGCGCAAGTTCCGGCACGACAAAGCTGAAAGTTCACTAGAGCTGAGCGGACATCTGCACTGCTAGAAAGTAAACCCATCAGTATTAAAACTAATTCTGGTGGCAGTCGAACGTTTGTGGTTGAAGAGTATTGTGTACACTGCCGTGCAGGGGTTGCCGATGAGTTGTCGGCCGCTAAGAAACAAATTTCTGGGCTGAAAGTGACAGTTGTCGGAGGGAGCATTGCAGGGACGAATCACGGACGCTTTCCATAGGGCCCCTATGGCGCCGATGATGATGATAATAGCTAACGACGGTGCCTTGGTACTGGTTTGCTTGTGAACCGCTTTCGTGAACTGGTGGGTTCGATGGCGGTCAGTTAGTATCCTCAATCCTGTTTAAAGTATCAAAACACTTTACTCCTGGGTAAGTTTGTATGTAAATAGTCTGAGACAATTTTGTCTTTAGTGACGAGGCCAAAAAGGTAACGCATTGCTGTTGCAACGGTTACTGCGAGGGAACACCTAGAGACCGCAGTGGTGGTGTTTCTGCGCACCGAGATGTCTGGATCACGTCTCATGACCGCAGCATTTGTGCGTCTGTTAACTTCTGCAGCCTGAAAAAAAAAAGAAAAAGAGACACATTGTGTGGAGGAAGCCAAGTACAGGTCGGTGCTGCAGTTCGCTTAGCCTATGTGCCCGTCGGAAACAGAATTCTAAAACCGGGGTCACACCGCTTATACCTCATACCAAAGACAGTCGGCATACAGATTCGAACGTGAATCACCGCGAGATCCGTGCTTCGAATGCCGCGGGACAATGGGTTCAAAGAGAAAACTTGGCACGCGGCATTCGAACCACGGATATTGCGGTGACTCGTGTTCGCAGTCTGTCTTTTGTATGAAATATGAGCAGTGTGACCCCGGCTTGGATTGACCCTTTCCGAAAGTCTGCCCCAACGCCTGGGGCACGCACTCTGAGCATCACGCACTCTGAGCATCACGCACTCTGAGCATGTATTGGACACGACTGCTTCGTCATCGTTCGGTCAGGACTCGGGTTGAATCACGTGCTTCTTGTCCAAGCAATGGCGACCGCCAATATTGCTTGATGAACTTTTGAAAAGGGTCTATTGATGACGAGCTTGCTGAGCTAGCCCGTAATCGAGTAATCGACTGTGGTTAGCGTAGTCCCAGAGGATACACTCTAAAAAAGTATGTGCGTCTGCTTTCACGCACAACACTCGAGAGAGCCAATCAGCGCAACTTACGGAGGAAGCTCAGCGAATGACGATGCCGAAACATTTGTTTAGATGAAAAAACGCAGTCTGAGTTGTGACATTAAGCGATGCAAAACGTCACGCTTGCATTGCTTAATGTCACAACTCAGTCTGCGTTTTTGGTCTAAACAGATGTTTCGGCATCGTCATTCGCTGAGGGGCCTTCGTAAGTTGCGCTGATTGGTTCTCCGAGTGTTGTGCGTGAAAGTAGACGCACAGACTTTTTAGAGAGTATGCTCAGCAATCTGCTGTTGGGCCCATGAACATACATTAGGTGTGTCAGAACGTCCGGGGAGGTGTACGCAGCAGACTAATCTTGGTATTTGATAATTTTATTCTTAATGTGCATAGATGTGATAATGGCTTCTGTTGTTGGGCTTGCTCTTCTGAACCTGGATTACGATGAAAAGCCAGTTGCAGTCTTGTGTCTCGGTGTTACCTTTCACTTCTTGGTGTAATATGATATGTCGCGCGAATTTCAGCATCTGAATAAGACTTGTTGGGCATACTGTGTTATTCGGCTGCCAAGGATGCACCGTCAGCTCTCTCGTCTTCTAAATTTTGTGTCACCTGAAGAAGGTAGATTTCTGACGCACGTATAGGTTTGTATCTTCAATTTATGTTTAATCGCACTGATGACTGAAATAAGTTCCGACGTTTACGATTTTAATACAACAAAAACCAGAAAAATAGATTGACGGAAGGAGAGAAAGAGAGGCAAAGGGAGTTTCAAGAAAATAATAAAAGAATTTCACTTTCTAAGTTCTCAAAATGCGCGAAGAAAGCTGCTGTATTTCATCATAACCTGGTAAAGGGCGTCAGCTAGTGGCCCTTGCGAACCAAGTACAACGGCGAGTCTGAAGCCCGTGACAGCTCTCTTCTGGAGTTTTCTCCAATGATGCGACGTTACCATACTTCGCTCCGTTGCTCTGAGTGGCTCGTTGGGGCAGTAACTTGTCCACCTTTGCCAAGTAAGACAAGGTACGACTTGGAGTAGCTCTCATGGAAATCCTTCGTGTCTTTTGTGTTTTAGTAATAATATCTACTAAATAACTGCTTACAGCAAAAAAATCAAGAACGAAAAAAAAATAAACGCGTGGCAAGTACTCCTGTTCTTTTTCTCCAGGGATTATTTTCGTCATTCTTGTCCAGCTCGCTTGCACCTTCGAATTTAATTGCATTATACACGCTGGTAAGTAAGTTTTTAAGTTCGTGCGAAAACTCTCTATTCGTGATATTTTGTGCCCTGTTTGCCCCCTTTTTTAACGTTCCAATAAATTTGCATGCGACGTGTAGTGTTTTTTCTCTTTCTATCCTATCGTTGCCTAGGTAAGAAAAACAACAAGTCAAGAATCGACAAAAATACATTTGCAGTTGAGCATTTTTTTTTCAGCAATCGCTTTTTGTAAGTTTATAAGATATATAGTATATACATATTATATGTGTATATCTGTACGATCCGTAATTGACGAGAAAAGACAAAACGCACTTGAAATCCAAGCACGTTTTGCGGCTCCCACCTCGTCGTCGAAGATGTTACTACATTGCGTTGCGAGGAATCCGGGGGGAAATTTACATCCAGCCAAAGCAATTAGTGAGGATTCTCAGTCGGCTTCGAAAGTCGCAAATCACGCTGAAAATTATCGCTGGCCCGTGACAGCGCGCTCGAGCGTGACCTACAAACTGGCGCTCAGCAGACGTAAAAAGAAAGCCGGTAGTCCGAACACGTGCAATCATGGCTTGGCGCGAAAATACTTCACACGCGCCGTGTGTGCCAAAAACAAGAGAGGCCGGTTTTATCCTAATGCGTTTGGTGTGAAAAGTACGTGTCTTGGAAGTGTACGGGTGCGTGAGAGCGTGTAAGACTGCAGTTGGCCTTATGGCTTGAGCAGCTATCATCTGTTTTAGGGGAGTTTTTTTTTTTTTTGCTTTATTAATGTAGCATAACTTCTGGTCTCTTGTAACGTACGAGTCAGTGCGAAATTTGTATGGTTGTTTAGAGCAGGCAGAAAGAAACTTATTCTGTCTTAAAATGGTGCCTGATATCTCTCGAGTGTGTGTAGTGTGATCACACAAAGTTAAGCCGACGGGACGTCTTCTCAAATCAAAATTGAAAGAATTAAAAACGAAATGAAACTCATTATGCCTGAATTTGCACAGCACACGCTTTCGTTCCACAAACAATTCTACTAGTGTTTTTTTTTTTTTATATATAACTTAATGGTCACAACTTGGAGCATCTGGAGTGAAAGCTCGCGCTGCAGAACCGAGGGATGCTGGGTTCGATTCCTGCTTCTGCCCGTTTCTATTTGGATGAGCATTGTACCAGCTTGCGGTTGAACAATCAAGGCTGCATGATTCACGTTGAAGACCCCAAGCTGGCAATAGTACTGCACTGGCTAAATTATTCAGCTACAGCGTGTACCAGTGTACACGCTGTAGCTATTCCTAAAGGGATATTCTGACTTCCCATGATCTCTACAATCGACATTTAATTTGTTCTGATTTTAACTAAATAAGCGTAATCGTAACTCGCGAACCGCCCCCACTTCGAGTTTATGAACTTTAAACGTTGCGGAGCTTCAAGTAAAATGTAGAACAGGTGTTATGAGTAACACTTTGTGCATGAAGACACCCCTTTTCTAAAGCTCATAGGAAACGAAGTAGCAAATATTTTGGTGAAAAAACGTATTTGCTTCAAGGATTTTATTACATTTAATAAGAAAAAAGAGGCACAGCATAAACTGGGGAGCGCGTTGGGTTTTGAACAAGGACGACAGAGAAAACTAACACACTTAGTTCAAAGGGACGACGGGCACTTCCGTCGTCCCTTTGTCCTAAGTGTGTTATTCATTCTGTCGTCTTTGTCCAAAACAGTACAGGTTGAAATAAATTCAAAGATTTGTTAGGCACTGCAGTTAGGAGCCGTTAATATGGAATTAACTTTTAGTTGCTGCCGCGTGACGGCTTATAAGTGACCTATATGTTGTAGTTATTTTTTTTGTGTGTGTTTTTGCTGATAGAAGTTTATACCGTGTGTGGATAGTGGTTAGCACAATTTTCGTTATATTTCGACTTTCTAAATAAAAATGGACACACCTTAGTCTGGAGCTTTATAGCGGCCCCCTATTAACATTGCCTCCGCCAAAATTTCATAAAACATATAATAGCTCAGGCGCCTGCGACTCATGAATGGACATCCATATTTCTCTCTCAACCGCCGGTTTGCTCTGGCAAAGGCTGCCTTCACTGTTGATAATGACGGTGATTGATGAGCCCCTGTCAGCTTTGTTTAGATGTGTGCGCAAGTAATAGGCCTTTCGGGAAATATGTGGCGTCCCCGCCGTCTGTTTGACGCATTTTTGACGTTCCGATGTAGAGCACCTGAGATTAGCCAGGAATCGAAGACGAGGTTGAACACTGGTTTAACATTTTGTGATTCAGAACTCAAAGAAGTCAAAAGAAGCTCGAGGCACACCTAAGCACTTCTTATGAGTTGTGAATGCGAACGCATGCAAGCCGCTCGTCCGCTCCCTTTTTCGTCTGCTGCGTACCTTTCGTCGCCGGTCAGCGCGCGTGCTCCCCTGGGCACGCTGACCTTGGACGCTCCGCGTTAACGGCGCGCTGATGGACACGCAGCGCCATGGGGTGAGCGGTCGTGGAAACTGACGAGCGCAGCGGCCAATGGGAGCCCCGTCGACGCGCGCCAGCCAATGGAACCGAAGGCGAAATCCACCGGCTTTATTTCGCTCCTATAGTGGGATCGCGGAAACTAGGTGCCGTTTTCGCGCTTCAAACTGATGACGTCAGCTCGCTCCATGGGACAGTTAATTCTTTCGCATTAACAAAATCAAAACAGTATATGATGACCTTCTTTTTGCCTCTGCGTTCGAGGGAACGAATCGTGCCGCCTACAGGATATACGAAGCGCTCGAGTCAGTACGAGCGTAGATAGGAACATCCCCATAATTTACCTCGCCGCGAGGCCTTCTTTGATTTTTTTGGAACGGTCATAAGTTGACAGAAAAGGACGTCGTAACAGCCATTCTTCGCAAACAATGTGGCTCTGAATTTCACTGTTTGTTTCGCATAATGGAGATCGTCGTCACGTAATATGGGAGAAGTGCGCCATGTCAGAACAAAGGTTTTAGAGCGCAGCTCTTAGGCGCCCGTTTCCGGCCTTGAGCGGCGTCGGCGTCGGCGTAACTGCGCGGTGCATTGTGAGACATTTCCCATGATGCACCGCGCGGGGAGGAGCGGGAGGAGGACGAGGGGAGGGGAGGAGGAGGAAGGAGGAGGAGGAGGAGAGGAGTATGTTGAAGGATAAGGGGAGGAGGAGGAGGTGAAAGAGGAGGAAGAGGAGGGGAGGAGGAGTAGCATGGAGGAGGAGGGAGGAGAGGATATACCCTCCCATCAGCACTTTCCCAACGTCCTCCTCAAAAGCTGCGCTCCAATTAGGAGGTGAAGGAGGAGGAAGAGGAGGAGGAGGAGGAGGAGGATGAGGGGGTGAGGAGGAGGAGGAGGGTATACCCTCCCATCAGTACCCTTCCCTCCTCCTCCTCAAGAGCTGCGCTCCAATTCGGCATAACAGGGTGTTATAAACGTCTTTCACTTTTTTTCAATGCCTTAAATTTGAGAGTTACTATTTAGGCCCAAAAATAAGCAGCCTCGGCCATTTATTCGAGCATTTCAGCAATACATGATCGAGCGCAGCCTTAATTTAAAGAAACCATGAAATGATTTTCCAGCTTTTTTCCGGATGAAGACCCCAGTTATTGTTCAATGTTCATGAAACACAAATCATGAATCCGTTTTCGATTTATAACTTCCAGTTTTGCAAAGAGAAAGAAAGAAAGAAAACTTACGTCTGCTTTTCTCCTCGACTTGACCAGGACTCGGCCACCAACACGTGAAATCATTTGGCCGTGACGTAACGTATGCCTTTCTACCGGAAACGGACGCTCTCCCAGCCGAGCGAGGGAGCCGCGTCAGTCAAGCGTCGCGTTGCGTCGAAACGACGCTTTTGCGTCGACGTTTCGAGGCGAGGACGTCGAAACGACGTCACCTACTGAGGTTTTCTTGAACGCCGATTGCTTCGTAGGACTCGTTGGTGCGATTGTGCGATCAACACCATGGCTATGGATACGTCGGAACCGGACGCGGAGGAGTGGCGACTACTCAGTAGTGAATGCTATAGGTTCACTTTTCGGCTGCGAACACAAAACGCTAGAAACGAAGTAGTATAAATTCTTCATGGAATTCCACGTGGACAAACCTCTCGTGCTCTCGTTGACACTGTGGCGTATGCGACCTGATATTGAACTTCGTCATTTCCGTCGAGGGTATATCATCGATAATTTCATCGTCTGCAAGCATGCATCGTTTACGAGGCACACTACTCGTGCGGAATACGGAAACTAAATTCAACTGATGTGCTCGGGAAAAAAGGGAAAAAAGACGCCGACACTGTGGAGGTTGCGGTTACTTTGCTAGGTGGTGCAAGCTATCGCCCATTGCAGAAAGTTTCGCCACAACTCATTTATTAGTCCACTCATTCATACACTCAGCTTCGTTGCGAGCGTTGGAGGGAGAGAGTGTAAGATATAATCCACTTTTATTTGCGAGAATTTCATGCCAAAAATGAGAATTTAACTTTCCTAATATCGCACACTAGTTTTATTTTGTTTTTATCCCATAAACGGTATACAGTCAGTAGAATTCTGTATAAAATCGTTTCATGGTCCCTTTAACCAGCGTAATGCACCACTACCCGCACATGATTCTACCTCGCGTTATTTCTGTTTAATAACTACTACTGTGGCGGGAAAAAATTCCTTCCACAGGGGACAAAAAAGTTTTCTCAAAGCTCGAGACTCGAAACTGAATACAACGAAGAAAAAACAATACTGCTTTCTGTTTATGGCTTAGCTCATTGTCGTCCACTTTCCTTTTTTTTTAATCTTTTTTAGGCAGCTTTCATTTTTGGGAGTCAATCCTGACACTTGAAACGGGAAAAGCGTGATTCATCCCGAATAACCACAAGTGCTAAATCCGAAGTCACGCTGATCATGCATCACATAAAAGACACGGTGATGGCGGACATGATGGCACAATTATCTGCGAACACGCCTCAAGCATCTTCGAAGCCTGTATGAAGCTTCGAAGCTTCATCCATGCTTCGAACATCACTGCAGACAGTTAATTTTCTTTATGACTAATGTGACCGTCATACGAGGAAGGCCTCAAACAATGTCTGCCGACTGCCTATTGTATGATGTGCGACAAGAAAAATTGCAGACAAAAAAAAAAAAGATGAGAATAGGGGTTTTTATTGTGAGAAAAACTTCCAGCTATTTCCTCACCTCGGAATCGTCCGGCGCGGCAGACGCATCAGCATCTCTCCCTTCAGCGACGCCGCGGGGCCGTCGACAAGACGTCAGGATGCGGGGCCACGTCGGGGCACTTCAACGTGCGCGGGGCTCAACGAGGGGCGACGACGAGGCGCCGCGCTCTTCCCTTCTGCCCGCCTTGGCCAAATCGGTGCCTGCCAGCCGCCCTGACAGCTATCGAGGGCTCCTCAATTAGGCGGCGAGCCCGCGGAGAGTTCTCGCCTCTCGCACCCTGTCTCAAATGGTGCATGTCATCATCACCGCGCGACGTAGCTGACACGGGCGCCTCCTCACGCCTGTCCATCGGGCTGATGCTACCAGCTTCGGGTCGCTAACCTCCGCAAGGTACTCGTGCGAGAGTTACACATATCCATTGGGCTCGAGTGACGCAGTCGATAGGCCGTACGTCATAATTGGGCATTTCGTTCGCGGCGGAACCTGAAATCGGGCTCCTAGTTATTGTTTGGGCACAACGGTTTAATGTGAAAAACGACAAAAAAATACCGGCAATGTATCGTGTAATTAACGTTGTGTAAGTGTTGTACAAGCTCATAGTTACCAAGGGCTCAGCAACAACAAACTCTGGTAATCTGATTTCAATATTGCTAATTGCACGAAGTGCTTCAATAAACTTCCATAGTTCTCCCAGAATTGCGCGTGTTACAGATCTGTGGAAATTACGAAACAGCTTCATCTGCTATACTCCGTTTCAGCGTAACCTGGAAAGCGACAAAAGCCACGACTCCAGCGAGTAAATAAAAGCTTTGGAGACACCTTCGAAATGTCTTCTTCTTGTAGAAAGCTGTCACACTAATGGGTTAACTTAAAGGAAGCCATGACGTTTACCCTCCGACAAGTTATGCTGAGACAGAGTATAGCATGTTTGCCACATGCGTACGATGTTTTTTGTCTCCCGAGAGCGGCACCGCCATCTCGGGTATTTGAGACTCCAGCAATACGTACGGCACCTAGCGTGAAAACACTAAGCTGACTGGAACAGGTCCATTCGCGATTTCACTTCAACTCTTGTGGACTCCGAGATGTTGTTGTCCGCGACTGGCGCGATGACCACCGAAGTGACGCGAGGAAAGTTGCTTTGGTTGTGGCCAAATCAATTGCAAATACGGCATAAATTACAGGGTTACAGGGAAAATCATGACTTGAATGGCCTAAAAACTTAAGTGCTGCCTTGCATTGCTGCTTCTCATGTTGTCTAGGGCGAACAGTTGTCAGGGTGACTCTGTCGTCGCTGTCGTATCAGTGTGTTGCCAAGGTCGCTCGGAATGCCGCCTACGCAACCTCGTGAAGCAGACAAGAGAGAGTTTTAGTATCGCGTATAGTAGCAAGACGCAAGCGCTGCGTATTTGCGTTAGCGTTGCGTACTCCACACTGCTCATGCGCGTCGCGTCGCCATGTGCCAATCTAAGACCGCAGTATGGGCTCTGCGCACGCGCGGTGTGGAACACGCAACGCTAACGCAAACGTCCAGTGCTTGCGTTCACACGTATAGGCGCAATACTAAAACTCCCTAATGTCCGTTTATCAAAGTTCATCAGCGCGGTAGGACAACATGTAGTTCTTCCATCGCTTTCCCGAAGAAGGCCAAGCCTCTGTAAGCTGGCTCGCGCCAACACACCGCGGCAGGTTTGAAACGCAGTGGATACAAATCGAGACAAACCATTTTTTAGGCCAATGCTCGCCTGCTCAAACCCGAGCGTTGTCCGTTATGCCTGCACACGGCAAGGCTCAACCTGTTTTCGAACGCCATATTTGCCGGAGAGTGACGAACCCTATTCGCGACTCCAATTCACTATAGGTGGCACCACTCCTTTTCCAAGATGGCCGGTTTAGTGAGGGTCAGAGGTGCGTGCCGCTGCTGAGCCTGTCTAGCTTTGCTGGCTTCACTGAGCGACACAAATTATTTCTGGTAATACTAGGAAGCTAGGGTGTTATAAGCGCAGGTCACCTCGATATCCTGAAAACATAAAACGGTATTTAGCGTAATATTTAGGCCAGGAGGTACGTTTTAATTCGGGAGCAAAACCGAAACTAACGTTTATTTTGGATTTAATTTCTTGGTATCGGTCTTAATTTCAGATTCTTTCATAACTCAAGATGTGTCTCACACCGTAATTATTTATTTGAAGAATTTGTTCCCGGACACTTTGTCCTTTAAAGACAGGGCTTGCTACACCCAGACATGTACAAGTTACTCAAAAAAGGTAGTTAAGTTAAGTTACTGAGTATTGACGCCAAAAGTAATTGGAGTAGAGTAGAAATTACGCATTCGTAATAGTAATTGAGTAAACTACTAACTACTGTAAAAAGTAGCGAGTTACTTTGAAGTTACTTTCGAAGTTACTTGTTGTATTTTTGGTATCAAAATGAACAGCAGTTTTAATCCGTGAAAACCCCGCGAGCCTAAAATAAATGCAGTCATTTTATGGCTCGCGTTTTCACCAAAATAGTTTAATCGCTCGCATAAGCAATTGACTTTCAAAGTCCTTATCGGAGAGTTTTCCCTTTTCCTCTAAAGACGTTCCCAACCAAGCTAAAAAGACGTTCCACCGGTGCGCTGGATGGAACGGCAGCGCTGAATTTCAGAAACAAGGTGTGCAGGGTCGGGAAAGCGAGTGTCAGCATCTTCGGTGTCAATGACGAAACATGTGAGGTTTGCCTCGGCTAGAAAGTCTTTAAAAAAAACTCTCCTCCTTTTTTTTTAATTTTTTCGGCAAGTTGAGATTGTTATGATTGACCCCTCTTTATTTCCACGACGTTCGGATAGTACGCTGAGCGAGTGCACCTGACCGTCAAGGGTTGAAGTCTCGCGCCACGACGATGAGGTCATCCGGACGACTGCGCGTTTAGTTGCGGTGCTAGTGGTACGCTACTAAAGAAAAAATATTTTTTGGTTGAACAAAAGATGAAACGAAGTATACTTCGCCGCTGACGCCGGGCCTAACAAAAGGATTTCCCAAAGGTGACTCGCAATCTTTGCCGGCCTCTACGGTATCGGAAGGACGCGAAGGATTACGTGAACAAGCATCGTCGCTCGTACAGTTGTAGCTTGAAGCGGGAAGTTGCTCCCATGAACGGATTATCCCTGTCTGCGTTCGTGGGTGGGAAAGTCCGGCTTTGCAAGGGAGTATGTGCTGACGAGGCGACCATGGAAACAGGTGCCCAGCTGCGAGGTCATTCCAGTGGTGCCTACCCGTGGAACCCCCAAACCGCTTGAGTCAGAGCTCACTAAAGGCAGACATGAAAACAACAACCCTCGGAGTGTCGCCGTCTTTCACGGTTGCAGCTGGAGGTGCGGCGCCTGCGTGCATTACCGGATTAGGTCAATACCCGACCAAGGCTTGTTAAGCATCTGTTCCTGCGTTCGTGCGCGCCAATGTTCCGTTTGGCTGCTCGTCGCCACCTTGGCCCAAGGACGCTTGTCGGAACGGAATGTGAGGGGGCCCCTTGCTCGGAAATGTCACTTCATCTGCCGGCGTTTTATTTCTGCGCTCAAACTTTTGTGGTGAGCGGAATTAGCGCTAGATTTCGAAAGTAGTTAGTAATTTGAGTAGAAGTTACCTAAAAAATGTAGTTAAGTTAAACTACTAATTACCCAAATAAATTTGTAATTGAAAGTTACCAAGTTACTCGGAAAACTAGTTAAACTACAGTAGTTTGAGTAGAGTAGTTGAACTACGTCCAAGTCTGCATACACCTTAGGGTAACATAGAATATTTTTATTTTGTTGAAAACATTTGTGCTGATATTTGTGTGTTCTCGCTGCCGTTTCTTCCTCAGATAGCTGTCATGTGAAATAATGAACTGTGGCCTAGCATAATGGGTTTTGGGCATTTAGATGATTAATTGCTTTAACATTTTACCCAGCACAAGAATAACAGGAATAAATCCAATATATGCAATATGTTCACAAACCGTATGGAATTACGAAACGCTGTTCTCACTAGAAAAATACAAAGACGGAATCCGAGCTCAGGCAGCTGAACTGTGCGTGTTTTTTGAAAGCAACACGTGACGCATAGGAGTTGGTATTGCATCCGAGTGTTTGACTTTTTTGTCTATCTTGATAACGATGTCAGAGGTTTTCATGTTGGCTAAAAAGAAAACTGAAATGAAACACGTGCTGGAAATACTAACGGTGGCAATGGCGTACTACTGATCGATCGTGCGTGTTAGGGGCGTACATTGCCTGCGATTTGACATTAATTATAATACAAATATTAAATTTAAGATATTTTAATATGCAATTTTTTCAAGCTTCTAAAATAATTAGTTGCTAATGATCTAATTTAAAAGGCATGAACAAGTATGACAGTTTAAAGTATGCTAACTATCACTCACCTGGTATCGCCACCAGCATTTTCAATTACTAAGTTATAAAATAATTATAGTCTAACATCACTCAAAACATTCTGGCTAATGTGAGAACTACACGTAAAATTAGATTAATTGAGGGGGTGCTGTCATCCGTAGCGACTTTTCTCACAATCGGCCAAAACTTGCAAAGTCGCCGCCAATATCCTTCCGCAACCAAACCCCGCCCCCCCCAAAAAAACGGATGCTTTTTTTTAATTACCTATTTTGTTAACGTTTATTTACTTTTGTATTTATGAGTGCCGTCGTTTTGTCAATCTCAGCCTGTCCAGATCGAAGGAACGCGTATCTGCTAGCGCGTCTACTCACTGCATGCACGGTTGGCGTCGGAAGCCGGTGAAACAGTAGTGAGTTTTAGTATTGGTATACGAGCGAACGCAGGCGCTGTGTCTGCGTTAGCTCTGCGTGTTCCGCTGCGCGTGTGCGGAGCCCGAAATTGTGCTCTTTGGATCGAAGCACGCCAACGACGCGCACGCGCACGTGTAGCACGTCACCCAACGCAAACGCACAGCGCATGGGTTCGCTTCTGTCGCACACAAAACTCCCTAATAAGGTACAACTCTACCGGCTGCAGCACACGTTGGGACAGTGAAGGTTGTTGTTTGCATTCGGAAATGACATTTAGCGAGAGTCATGATCGCGAGCAGTTCTGCCGTGCCGCGAGCACGAGAATCGGGAGACCCACTAGAGGGCTGTCCTGCTCGCCGCGGAGGGCGAGCAACGAGCTGGAGGCGCGAATGGCAGGCAGTCACCGCATGAGGTGGTGGGAACCTGGAGGGCTAATGGCCCGGCCCCCGAAGCTTCCATTTTGCTGGGTTTCCTCTCCCCACTTCACAGCCTTTGTCTGGGCGGGCCCCCCCCCCCCCCGAAACAAAATCTCGAGCTGCAGCCCGCCTATAGGTCGCTAGGGTAGTGAATTATTTGATACGTTCCATTATCAATGAAAACCTACGAAGTGTCAAATGGGAAAGAGCAGACGGTAACCACACTCGTCCTGTTTCAGAAATACGGTTGGAATCCCATTTTGAACGCATCGTTCCGGTTTCCTAAAATAGCACAGCCTACGTCAAATTGTCTACCTCGCATTTCTCTTCAAGAGCAGCCAGACGACTCAGTGTCTCTCTTTTTTAAATTTCCTATCTGTATATACTATAGGCAATACGCTCATTCTTTACAAGAGGGTTGGATGAATAAGAGATGATTAAAGCCAAACCTCCTGCAGGCTCTCGAGTCTCATTCCTCATAGAACAAGAAAAAAATGCAACACAAAACTTTGCAGCGACAGTTACCTTCAAAGCCCTAAAATGTATAAAATGAAGCTTTTAAGAGCGATTGTTGCGTAATAGTTTGGAGGTCATTAAACAGTCGTTCCGGGAGTGAATAACCTATATTTTTTAAATCAATTTCGGGGAAACTGAATTTGGGGAAACTGTAGTTGTGTGTAACGTGACCACGGAGGAGGGAAGGGAAGGGAGGCGAATGCGGAGGGAAGGGGGGAGTAAGGAGAAGGGAGATGGGGAGAGGGCGCTGTTGGAGCCCTCGCTCTTCCTCACCTCTGGCCGTCCGTGCATTTTCCGTTAAATTTAGCAGGGAAATCGACGTCACGTGACCGAACGTCGAGTGACTTATACCCACAGTAAGCAAATTTACGCCAAGTGACCTATACGTCAATTTAGTCTCTGTGCTCAATTTAGCGGGAAAATTTACGTCTTGTGACATAAACACCAATTCAGTTTCCCGCTAAATTTAGCGGGAAAACTGAATTGGTGTATAGGTCACCAGACGTAAAATTTCCCTGCTAAATTTAGCGGAGAGACTAAATTGACGTATAAGTCACTTGACGTCAATTTCCCCGCTAAATTTAGCGGAAAATAAACGGACGGACGGACGGACGGACGAGGCGATGGACAAACTTTTGGGATTTGGGGTTCCGTTAAAAAGCATTTTATGTTTTAATACTTGGGACAGAAGATGACGCAGGAAAATTATGTAAATAAACGTGGGTTGATGATACAAAGTTGGCGCCGATTCATGCGTCGAATCTCTCATGTCCACACACTGCAGGTGCGATCAAGTATCCGCACTAGCGATTTAAATCACAGTCAGAACTGAGGGAACGAGCTCATCGCTGTAGAAGTTGCTTCCAGAGCACGATCACAGGACGCTGTGGTCCAGACCGAAGCTTTCAAAGGCCATGTCCTCGTTCACGCAGCGTTCGCTGCTCTCCGAGTTTACGTATGTCCCGCCTATTGCCGCAAACACCCGGCGGTCAGTGTCTCAACTATATAAGCATTCTATTTCACTCCTTTCACTGCTGAGTTTCCCTCGTATCTGTTTCAAAACTGTGTGTAAAACATTGCGGCGGGATGATTATTATGATAATCCGTGCCGGGGGCAAGACTCCGGGCACCAAAGCTGCCTAAAGCCGTTCAGTATGACATCCTCCTTTCTTTTCTTTTTTTCAGTAGTAAGTAGCCCTACTGAGAACGATAGATTACGGTTTTGTGGCAGGCACTGCGCTCCAGCGGTGTTCTGTGCGGACAGAGTCAAACCTGTTGTTGTCAAATGAGAATAAGTCATAGCCACCAGAAACACTGGAACACATAGCTTCCAACATTGCAGGTATAAGGCCAGCGGATAGGTCAGCCAGACCAAAACCGCTCAGTTTTCCATCTCACCCCGTTGGAACACAACCGGAACATCAGCGATGTTTACAATGCTCAATCAGCGCTAAGTTAACGCTGCGCCGCATTCGAGACCAGAAGTGCTCCATTGCTGTCGCGCGAGCGTTCATGATATCTTACCTTATCCAGTCAATACTCTAAGGAACGGAGGTCCAAGACAACCTTCATTTCGTAACCCTCTTTAGTGCCCCTTTTTCTCTTTTCCTTCTTTCTTTGCAACCACAGTCAGGTGGCAGAAGATTGAAATGAGTCCAGGGTCCGTCTTACCAACTCCCCTATATCAAAACCGCAGTCTCGAATTTTCGGCACGTCTTCAGCTCGTGTTTAATCAGTGAGGACACGAGTGATTGATTAAGCAGAAGTTTTTAGACCAACGCTTACGGAGTACTCGTGTTCAATCTGCATCGCGTTGGCTTTCTTTAGGTGACGCCGGAAATCCAGTACTACGGCCTTCGTTATCCATGGAAAGCGTTGGCCCCATCATGTATCGGTCAGAGCAGACCGGCGGCTACGGCGATGCGGGAGCCGACGCAAGCCTAGAGGACGCGGTCACGCGGCGCACAAATCGTCGCTCGAACGCCCTCCAGAACGGAACGCCTCACATCTCGGCGACATGGCTGGCAGTCGGGGGGCACGCACGCTCCAACAGCGAGCGCAACAAGCTACCTTGGCCGTCAACGTGCGTGTACGCCGAGAAGGCCGTCAGCGAAGGAGAGCCGGGCGGACAGGCCTGTGCTAGTACTTCACGCAACACGCCGCTTAACGCGTCCAGCCTGTCCGACGGCCCCCGTCACGCCAGCCGCCCGCCGGCGCCGCTGCAGCCAGGCATCCATCCCCCGTCTGGCCTCACTGGAACGCAGCGGAACGGTCGAAAACGCGCGTTCCCACCTCCCCCCTCTACCGGTGTCAGTACGTCGCCTTTGCCCGTCGCCCTGCGTGTCGCTTTTAACCGTGACGACATTCCGTTGGAAGCGACGGTGCAGGTTCAGGCAGGTGCTCCGTGACAGTCGGTGTCGTTGGAGATGCGAGTCAGGCGCCGTTGAAGCGGCTATTAAACTGTACCCGAGTCCTTTAGTTTGGTTTTTTTACTTTTTACGGGTCATATATTAAGCGCTTGTCGTGTCGCTTCTTTCTTCTTTCTTTAAGAGGCTCCATATCAGCTTTCTAATTAGAGCTGAGTGGATATATTATCTATGCGGAATGTTCATAATCCGCTTTGAAATATAGCGACGTGTGTCTCCGTAAAGAGATTGAAAAATATGGCCAGTGCGGTATGACCGCTAAGCTGGGATCTCTAAGGAGTGTCACAAAATCGTTGGCACGCGTGCGCAGCCAGTAGAACCACCACCATTGAGAATATTCAACGACCAGGGAAAGCCTATTGCGTCTCCAGTTGACGTCGCCTCCCGCGGGGAAACGGAAGCGTCTGTGAGGTCGCCCGATTCCTGCTCAGCGGCAGCGGAACTGCTCGGATCGGCGCTAAATGTCATTTCCGAATGCAAACAACACCCACGTCCAAGAGTGCTGCAGCAGGATTACTACTGGAGAGTTTTAGTATTGCGGCAAACGCAGCGGGGGTTGCGTTAGAGTTGCGTGCCCACGGTGTGCGCTCACGTCCGCCATTCAAGACCGAATTTTCCCGCGGCGCAGGTGGACATAAAGTAACGCAAACACATAGGGCTTAAGTTCGCTCGTATACGGTTACCCTACTGTTTCACCGGCTTCAACGCAGAAATGTGCAGAGCAGACGTGCGGATGCGTTCCTTCGTACTGAAAGGATGAGAGGCAAAACGATGGAGCAAATACAAAGTAAATAAATGTTATGAAGAATAAAAATATATATATATATATTTTTTTTTTTTGGGGGGGGTTTGGGTATTGGCGGCGATTTTGAACGTTTCGCGATTGTCAAAAGTCCACTTGATAGTATACTTACCCACAATTAATGAAATTTTTGTTTCTACATTAGCTAAATGTTTATTGATTTGAATATTTATAGGATTAAAAATGCTGCAATGGCACAGTGATGATAATTGTACACTTTTCATTGTCATATTTTTCGCGTTTAAAATTAGATAAAGAACAAAAAAGTTGACTTTATTCATATGTAATTAATATTATTATGAATACAACGGCAATGTATGCTCAATTAACGCCAATATTACGAGAATGTTTAACCAGTCTTTCCAGAAAGGTAATTGTTTTTTTAGAATATGAAAACGATCGTTATCAAGATAGACAAACAGTCAAACACTGGATGTAATATGAAGTCCTACGCGTCACGCAGCAAACACACACACACACACACACACTTCAGCGTCTATCAGATTCCGTCTTGTTATTGCAGTGAGCAGCGTTAATTAATTTATTTTGACAAAATTGAATTATTTTTTATGTGTGCTGGGAATAATAAACCAATTATATCTAAATACCCAAAACAATTACAGGCGCAGTATTATTTCCCATGACAATTATCTGGCGAAAAGGCAGGAGAAGAAAATACAGCACTGATTTTTTCAACAACTAAATATCAGCCTGAGAACATGTATGTCACAAAATAAAGTTTCGAACAACCTTTTAAGTATATAGTTACGAAGTGAGACACATGAGCCATGAAAAATCCGAAATTAAGACCATAGCGATAAACCAAAAAGTAAGTTTCGGTTTGCCCAGATTGAAACGCGCATCCTTCTGTAAATACGCTAAACACCGTTCTTGTTTTCAGGTTAGAGGTGACCTGCGCTCATAACACCCTAGCTTCCTCGTATTACCAGAAATAATTTTGTCGCCAGTGCAGACACTAAAAGCTCGCAGCGGCAGCATCGACCCCACTCCGCATCTTGAAAAACGAGTTCCATAGTTAGTTGGAGTCGCGAATATTTTAACGTCACATTTTGCAGAAGCAAGATGGCACCAGCCCGACAATTGGGCCGAGTTCAACCCTGAGCGTTCCGTGGCCGCATTGGGGACGTTGCAGTAGACCATACTGGGAGCTTCGCTTTGCTAGCGGTCTATAAAACTCTGTATTGATTGGACGCGACGTCCATCCAGAAGCCTTTGAAGCAGTACTTCATAATCGCCTGCATCTCGCGCTCGATCTCTATTGTAATAACATCAAAATGTAGGAATTCCAGTATGGCGTGGACTTCGCCGGTATTCTAGGTGGCGTTGGTGCGGCGTCCACCCACCTTCGTTTCCAGGAGCGGTGTTAAAACTCTCAGACGATTGGACCAAACCTGGTGCGCTTGGCTCACGATACTAAACCGCACTTAGTTCTTTCGCCCAGAGCTCGCGTAAAAGAGTAATTTACTGCCACTTAATAAGGCATCCCAGCGAACAACCAAAAATAAGACGACCCACAACTTCCTTTTTACCAGGGTCAGTGTTTTGCAGCCGAGCTTCGTGAAGGGCTAGTTTCCCCAGGATCGTGCCCGCCAGAAATAAATGTCGACACAACACTCCGGACAGCTACCGCCATCTAAGGCGACGGCGGCCACCAGACAACCGGCTCGCCCGGATACCTGGTTGCACGAACCGCTCATAGATGGCGGCCACCTTTATCAGCCTCTCCACTCTGGCTTGCCGACTTGCGGCCGGCCATTACTTCATTCCCACCGTAGTACAGCTGCGCTGGTCTTCCTTCTTCACCAAAGTGAAAAAGCTGAAAGTTTTTTCTTCTTTTATGTTCAAGTGCATGAATCATGATACTGACATACTTAGAACCCATCATGGAGTTCACTTCAAACCTTATGAAAATGGTTCTTAAACACTATGTGCTGTAAAACAAGAACAAAAGGAGGGTGACACAAGACGAGTACGACAACAACCTTTTGCCCTGTTTTACGGCGCCTATTGTTTAGGAATCATGTACCGACTAGCCCATCTCTCCATCTTATCAACATACTCAGTCATTCGCCGCTCTTCTTCGGTGCATCACTATGATTGGCTGCTTGTAAGCCTTGTGGAAAAGTGGCCATGCAGATATTCGTTCACCAAAATGCAGCGGCCCCTCTGCTCCTGTGGATCGAAAATTTGTTCTCACGCAACATGCCATATGAAATAGTAAGGACTCTCTTATATCAGGGCCTGCAGAATATGTTCCGAAGTGCACGTAAATGTGGGCTCACGTCTTCAAAAAAAAAAAAACAGGAAAGATAGCAAAAACTACGAGGGTATTGTGCATATGTCCGTTCTAGCTTCTTTTTCCTTATCTCCGCGTCCTAAATTCCACAGAAAACAAAAGGGCAAGTGCATAACAGAAACCGAACGGTCTCTCAATCAGCTGATCGTACATCTTCGAAACAAATCATAAAATCAAATTTTTACATCTTAATCTACGAACAGCAAGCAGCGCGCCACACGTCTGTGCTTCAAATACTGAGTGCCAAGAAGAAGAAAAAGTAAGCAAAGAAAAAAAAAGCAAGACTAGAAAATAAAACAATCACAAACAGTCACACGCAGCCTCTATAAAGTTTTCGAACACCTTCCGAGTCACATATGGGTGGACACACCTGACAACAGTCACGAAAGGCTCGACGTGCGCAAACATACAACAGGACATCATCAACAAAAACAACAACAACACTAGCAAACCCAACAACAAATAAGCACACACTCTCCGAAATTACAGTCCCAAGGCCTAAGGGAGAATAGGAGAGAACTGCATTCAGCGCCACCTCCCGGCAACCGTTTCATCGTCCCTACGGCACCCGAAACGTTTTAATGCCCCCTTCCTTCACGGCTCTAATTGTAGTCATTACTCTGAGCGGTGTGTCATTTTGGTGCTGCATCGCCGCGGCCGCCGCCGCCGAAGCGCTTTAAAAGATAGCCGCGTCCGCACGCGGACCTGTCGGTAATAGCAGGGTGCGAGCGCCCGTGTTTATACCAAGTATACAACGCAATGATCGCAGTCGTGATAGCCATTTCCGTGAACCTGCTCGCAGCGCCCCTCAGCGGAGGACACGTATATCTGAAGCGTTGCAGCGGGCTTTGTTGGTTGGCTGACACCAGGCGCCGCGGCACTCGGAGAGAAGAAGCCGTGTTGATAAATCTCTCGCCGAGACAGTCTTCCCGCCGATCGAATCGGCAGCCGGGCCTGCACAAAAGGCGGCGAAGGTTAGCAGACATCGCCAGACACCCGACAAGAGCGAACCGGTTGTGCGGAGGTGGTGAAAGCGCGTAGCGCGCAATTACCGTGTTTCTTTTTGCGTTCGCAGACGTCGAGCGCTTGGTGGTGATGAAGGCTTTTAAGAGCCGTCCCGCCTCTTAGCGACGTGCGTTGACGGCGACTTGGAGCGAAAATGACGTGACTTCGCCGCGTGGCTGTCGCCGTGGCGCGAGAACAGAGTTAATCGAGCGGGCGTGAGGAATTGGGCTTGATTGGAGCGCGTGGAGCTTGGCTACGGTACTTACACTCCGTGCGATAGGGCGAATTGTCAGTCATTCCAAGTCCTCGGGACAGCCGGTATTGGGAGCGGCGGACACTTTTTAATTGATTCTCGGGGGGTGCGAGCCTCCGCGTGTGCCTCGATGTTTGTCTCTGGGTGCGTAGTGGGCGAGAAAGACGTCAATTATCGTAATTCTGATTTTGTTTTGACGTGTTGTCAGCTAATCACTCGCAACCTTACAACTTATCTGCGCGGCAGTGTTCTTTGCTGAAGACAGTGATCTCTACTCCGGGATATTGTTTACTTGAATATACAAATCGATAAATACCTCAAATTGACAGACTTCATAGGGGGTGTTCACGGGACGCCATATTGTTGGACGTTGTTCGCCGCGCATGTTCAAAATTAGTTCCCCTTCATGATCATCCGAGAACAACAACTCTGATCATGTGGAATGGACGTTCCCGACGTGCATCCTCGCGCATTTCTCGCAGGCCGTGAAGCAGAGCTATTGGTCTCCGTGCGATTCGTTTCGAACAATGTGCAACAAAATGGTGTCCGTGAATACCCTCTACTGGACGTCTTGGGGAACCACTTTGTTGGTAACTTAATGGTAGCTAGTAATGAGCCTAACCAAGGATTGGGTTTATTTTTGCCCTTGAGCGGTGAATTGGGGAGTGTGAGGGAGAGGGTGAAGTATTGGGGAAGGCTTGATCTGCCGGGGGTGAGAAACGGGTTTCTCTTGAGAAAACAAAAAGAGCTAGAGAGATTTAAAAAAAAAAGGAAAGGTGAAAATTAAGTGTTGCAGAGATCGTAGAGGAATTAAAAAGTGGCAAAACGAATTAGTGTGTAACTTAGATGGAAGGATAAATATATATTTTATTAACACATTTATAGTAGGTCTGATTACTGTATCGTTTGATTCTGTTTTGCTCTCTATTTAAATTTTATCGGAACTCTTTTATCTGCACTTGTGCCCCATACCTGTCACGGCTCCTGTTAGAAGTGAACGGTATTGATATATAAATAAATAAAATATGGGAATAGAACAAAACAGTTATCTTTCGGTGAGGTTGGCTGCCTTGAAAAATCAAGTAGAGATAAGCATTGGGACAATTCCCGAACGTTCCGCTCAATATATTAGAAATATGGCACATGCGCTGCCTCAATTTTTCATTAACATTTCGAGACATACCGTCGAAAATCCCAGCGACGTGTTCTTTCGAGTCTTTTCAAGTGATCTCCTCCCTGCAAGCTGTAGCGGCGGAAAAAAAAGAAAGAGTCACGTGAGTATCACGCGACTGATCTTACGTCAGAAAATCGGGTTGGTGACCAAGCAAAAAAGGTGGTTTCAGAAAGTTGCAGACGATATTTGCATGTATCCATTCTAAATTACGATTATATATGTATAATAAAAAAAGGTGAGAACTTGTTTACATTTCACGCCCAAAGATGCACATGTTCTTTAGACCTAAGTGATCCCCTGCACAAGATATAAAAAAGAGCTTACCTAATTTTTTAACGAAAATACTGCATGCAAAAACTTTGCTGTATGTATGTATATATATATATATATATATATATATATATATATATATATATATATATATATGTGTGTGTGTGGCTCGCAAATATGTGGCTTCCTCTAGCCACTGGTCATGGAGTGAGTAGGCTATGCGCAGTTTTCTCCTTCCCTTTATTTTTAGTTACGTTTTATAATGACGCCGAGCTACGAGTATGGCTTGAGCTCGAACTTTCTGCCTATTCGCGGCGAGAAGTGTTGGTGTCGCCGCCTGGTGGAATATTTCCAAAACCCAGAGTGAGGATACTTCAACTTCCTCTGCTGGTGCAAGCAGGTGCAATGCCAAGCTTCTTGCACTATGAAAATTAAAACATAACCGCGTGGGTAGCGCGCGTGTTACCCAAACTGAGAAAAAAAACAATAAAGGAAAGCCGTTTACAATCCCTGTAGCACGCCGAATTAGAGCGCAGCTCTTGAGGAGGAGGAGGAAGGGTATTGGGGGAGGGTCAAGCGACCTCGGGGGGGGGGGGTGTCACGTGACCTCAGGACGTAACAAGGTGAGGCGGGGCCACGACTAGGGGAGGTCACGTGACCTCGGGGGGTCAAGTTACCTGGCGGTCAGTGGCCGGGGGTCGCGTGATCTTTTCATACCCTGGGGAATCACGTACCAGGTCACTGACCTGGGGGTCACGTGACCTGGGGCGGTTGCGCCAACGGCGACGCCGATGCCGACGGCGACGCCGCCTAGCCGCCTAAGAGCTGCAGCTCTAAAACGTCTCTAGCGAGCCACTCCCGCGAATATTCATTCGTGAAATAATAAAGTCCAGAAAATAAGTTTCTTGCTACCACCGAAAACGTGGAAGCCAAAAAATAGCTTGGGCCCGTAGCTTGCTCGGATTACAGTTCAATCAGAGTATAGGAACTACAGTGACTTAATTACTTGTCTAGTATTTTGTCTTTGTAGTTTGTAACTAAAGAAAAATCTAAGTGTAGTTGTAACTTCAGCATACTTGTGAACCTCAGTAATAAACACGTATGAATTACAATTGACTCTATCATTTTTGTCTAGCTGGACCCTCGTTCTATAGAGTAATTGACAGGTGACTGCTTCCACTTGAGCGTCTGCCTCGTTGCCTTTCTGCCAAATCGTTGTGTTTTGAGAGCACTTTCAGCCTTGAACGCGTCTCCATCTGGTCCGTTTACCGGGTCCAAAGGAGTGGTCCCTCGATTTCCGTCTGATGACGTCATACAAGTGTTACTCTGTCGCTGGCCGCGACCCTGGCGGTGTCCCAGCACCTGTGGGAGGTGTGACAGACGCCTGTTCTGCTGCAGGGCAGGAGCTGGCCAGGACCAACAACGTCACGATGTCGTCACATGCCGCGCGCGTTCGGTACCACGGGGCGCCCCTGTAGGTGGAGGAGGCTTCCGCGTCGTCCGGTTAAAATATGACGCACTGATATTGAGTTGCTCTCTCCGTGCCCGCTGGGTTGCCCGAACCACATGAGATGTGGAAATAGCAAAAAAGGTAGACGCTCAAATAGGATTGCAGGGCTCCTTTAGTTCTCTAAAGGAATACTGAACCAAACATTCTAGTGTCTATAAAAGTGGCGCACGACCTATCCACGAGCCAGCAGCCGCCGGTGTACGCGAGCACACGCAACGAAAATTTAGGTCATCATATCTCCCATTCAAGCTTATTAAGCGTGAATGGGGGATATAATGACGTCAATTTCGTTGCATGTGCTCGCGTACACTCAGGGACTGCTGGCTCGTGGAAAGATCGTGCGCCACTTAATATAGACACTGAAATGTTTGGTTCAGCATCCCCTTTAAGGCAGGTGGTGCCTAAAATTTATTAAATAAAAAAATTAAAAATTTTACGATACTCGATTTCTTTAATTTTTGCTCCTTCACGCGCTTTTTCCCAGCAGTTCCCTTTGTACTCCACTATCCCTTTTCAATTTCGATTTCTTTCACGTTGTAGGTCTCGTGCTTCTTCTGGCTTTGTGTCTTTAATTTTTGTTGAGCTCCGATTACCGGACGACTGATACACGGTTGAACTTGATACCCTATAGTCTTGGTTCGTGATTGACGTTTTTCCTCTTCGTGGCTCGTGCACCTATGCTTCTCCGGAATATCCACCGAACCCTCGGACAGGCTTCTGCGGGTCCGGGCCCTGCGTCCCAGGTCTCGAGGAGGACTCCATTGAGGCTTCCTCGCTTTCCGCGCTGGTGGAGGCGGTTTCCATGAGAAAGGATTTAGTCCGCCCGGCCTGCAGTTTCTCCTGTCGCACGGCTGGGCCCAGTTGCAGCGGTCCCGCTTATCGAACCGGGGGCAGTCGAAGTCTCTCTGCAAAGATACATGCGAATTGACAGTCTGTCTCGAGACATGTGGGGTGACCTTTGAAACTTTGGCGGGCTGCTGTTCATTAAACTCTTTCACTCACAAACAAAAATAAAATCCACCTACTGTCATCCGGCGCAACAAAGAAAATTACGTTATCAGCTGCCTTCAAAAGTAATGATAGAAGAATTACCGCAGAAAGTAGTCCTACATTTGTCGAACATTTTTCCCCTTTTTAAGTGCGAGTAGGTCACATGATTGTCGCCACTCTACTGATTGTCACCGCTCTGCATGATAGGAGTATTCAATGGCGGTCATAGCTGTGCGCGACTACTGAGCGCGTGCCGATGGCGAGCTTTCACAGTTCTTTTGCAACGTGCATTACACACCATCAAGGTTGCCGGTCTTAGCAGCCTATAAGTGAGAGTTCGGTCTGAGCGTGCGCTGTGAACAGCGCACTCAAATGTGGCGTCCAGTGAGCGCTTCTTATAGATCGGATTCGCTTGGACGCTCAGTTTTTTTCTTGTTCGTGGTTCAAGCAAACTAGCTTCACGAATAGAATGCTCCGCTGTACGGACGCTGAACTGAGGACGGAGAGGAGCAGCAGCGATGTCAGAGCGTCGAGCGCTGATTGGGAGGATCAGTGGGTAGGTGCAAGGCCTTTCTCTCTCCCTACTGTCTCCTTCAGTCAGGAAAACAAGAGCGTCGTCTGCCCCTCGCGCAGGCCTGGCGTTCGAACGCCGAACGCCAGGCCCTGCGCGCTCTCAGAACTCAGAAATTCAGAATCCTTCATTCAACAGCCAGAAAGCCGTCTGAATCGAACAAACTAGAGTCGGGCCTGCCTATCATGCCAAGGCCTAGGCGGTCGTGGCATAGGACCTCAGTTTGCTCACGGACTGGCTGCTGCTTGCTAGCGGGCCGGAACCTCGCGGGCAGGCGACGTCGGGCGCCGAACGGGAACGCGGACTCCCCCTGGATGTCGGCAAGGCGCGCCCAGGGCGTCGTAGCCTTCTCCTCGGGACTGCTGGCCGGTTTGTGAGCTTCCAGCGGGTCCGGACCTGCGTCCGAGCCCTGTTCCGAATGAGGCACTGGTCCCGTGGTACACGCGATCTCGCGCACTTGCGCTTGTGGCGCCTCCGTCCTCTTCGTCTCAAAACCTCGGCGTCTCGCACAGCTTTGATCTGCGCAGCATTGATCATCGGTGCTCAAGGGTGCGCTCGCGCTAGCATCTCCCGTATATTTTGACACATTTGATGGCATGCCACAGAAGGATGTTGCGAGTCGCCATCTGGTAATTTTTATGAAATTTCCAAGAGTCAGGATACACTGGGATTCCCGACCCCCTGTCCCTTAACCCCAAGATAAAAAAAGTTTTTATTTACTTTAACATAACCAATTTCAGAAGCCTGTGCAATCACGCTAAGACTCGAGGGTGATCCTCACTTTGGCAGGCGCACCTGCGCTGGTCCTTGTCATTGTTCTGGTTTTGTCAGTGCTAAGGATTCTTGGCACTAACAAAGCCGAAGTAATGACAAGATCAGCGCAGGTGTGCCTGCCAAAGTGAGGAACACCCTCGAGACCTGAGGTTCCTTAGCACCTGACAGAGCCAGAACAATGACAAGACCAGCGCAGGTGCGCCTGCCAAAGTGAGGATCACCATCAAGACTTGAGAACCCTAAGCGGCCAATAGAAACATCGGTGATCGTCTCATTTTCTTGGACGTTAGCAGTACTGGCAGTAATGCGTTACAGGTAACGGCGTTACCGGTAATGCGTTATGTTTTCGGTAACGTGGCAACGTACTCGTTACGTATTTTTTTGTTTTTTAACGGTAACGAATAACGTATTTTCGTTACTTATTTCGAGCCAACGTAGTTTCGTCGTAAACTCTACCCAAAACAATAAAAAAAGACATCATGTTTTTATGTTTTTAGGCGCCTAAGTCATATGAATTCTTGAACTCATCGCACACACCTTCAAAATCAAAACCGTAAAAAAGATGAGGTAATTATGTTAAATTCTGCTTGGACATAGCGTTTCTTGAGATATGGTGCTTATGCCTCATCAAAACGGGACAGCGTTTTAATTCACAGAATAAAAAGTAACGCAAAAGTAACGTGCGTTACTTTTATCGGTAATTGTAACGATAACCTGTTTCTTTTATTTTGCGTTAACGAAGGTCGGTAACACGTTCCACTCATTTGCACAGTCACGAGCAACGCCTCCTGTACTAAGATGCCTGTCAGGTGGCTCGCTCTACCATTGCGGCCGGTCTGCCATCGTATTGTAGCCAAACGCCACTAGGTGGTGCTCAGTTCCGACCAGCTAGGCGCGAGCAACAACATCATCATCAGCAACTCTTGCTGGGCGCTCGACCATCTCGGCGCAACTGGCGCGGCCGGCCGCTCGCAACTGAGTGCTAATTTTATTTATTTTAACATTAGTTTTAGTTTCAATCTTTGGTTTACTGTTTTGCATCCTTTGAAGAAAAAGACCCAATAATTCTCCATGGCCCTAGACCATAATACCAAAAGAAGACGAAGACGAAAGTGTAAATATACCAGAGTGAGCCAGCGCTGCGTAAGTTTGTCTTTCTTTGTGTGCGTGGAGATGGAGTAACTGTTTTGCCGGTGCGCTGTTCCGTCTGTACAACACCCATCATTCATAGCCTTCGCACTCTCTTTGCGCTGTTAACGCCAGGGATGACACTACTCGCACCCCTGGTGGTCATCGCAATAGCAGACGTCAATCCAGCGCCTCTCGCGGCCGCGAGCGATACGGTCAGTTAGCAGCGCCCCTCGCGGTCGTTTCGGTGAAGGGGAGAGAAAAATGGAGAGGCACGGCAGGACGTTCGCCGCTCTCGCGGCAGGCATCTTAGTACAGGAGGCGTTGTCACGAGTAACGTATTTCGTTATCTTTTTTTTTCTTTAACTCACTCAACACTGGACGTTAGTGCTGCCAGGATACTTGGTTGTTTCCCGACCACGAGACGCCGAGAATCTGAGACGAAGAGGACGAAGGCGCCACAAGCATAGAGTATGACACACAAGGTAAAACACTGGCTAAATTGCTCATCTACAGCGAGTGACTCGTCGCAACTTTAAATGGCTGACAACTACACGCTGTATAAATACCCCACCCCCCCTCAAGGTAAAGAGCGGCAAACCACCATAGGCACCAGCGGCCAGATAACACGCAGCGCACCTGAGTGGGCAGGATTAAAAGTTAATATGGCGGATTTTGGGTTCTGGTCTGAGTGGTCTGGTTTCGAATTGAGTGTTTTTGCTCACGGGCATTCAAACGCGGCCTCTTGATATTTTAGTCGCGATTTTGGCTGGAATATTTACTGCATTTGCATGTATATATATTACCTATAAGTGCAGTTCTAAACTCAGAAATTGCATACTGCAAAGTAAAAATTAGCCGACGTCACACAGCAAAAAGTCTATTTTGCTGCGGTAAAATATTTGTTAAAATTGCAAGAAGAAACTTGGCTTCAGGATGCGCTTCCATTTTCAGCTTCAAGCGTATGGCACGTGATTTTTCACTCTAAAGTGACGAACGGGCGTGTGATCGGCCGTAGAGGTCGCGCCCCTTACAGTGCAGAAGAAGAGCCTCAATGTTGCGAAAGGAATCTGTCAAAGGCTCAAAGCGTCTCATTCAGCATGCACTCATCACTAACTTTCTGTGGCAATGCAGTCAAAGGCTCAAAGCTTTCATTCATCACGCACTCATCGGTGAATCTCTGTGGTAATGCAGTCAAAGCTATACTTCGTTTCACTTTATCTGCGAGCGAAGTCAAAGCTATAGCACTTTTTGGCAGTTTGATACTTTAGACCCATGTTACGGATAAAAAAACAGGACGCGGGATGGCCAAAAAAACATGCTTTTCGTGCAAGGCTCGTCAAATTATGAGGCGCTGGAGAAATGCAGCCTTCTGCGTTAAGTCCTTATTTCGAACTCTTTTTGTTCGCCTTCCGCCCATTGAAAAGCATGCGGGAAGGGCCTTAGAACGCACCTGGTATCGCTGCGCCGCAGCGTTCTTCCGCAACATGAAGTTCGTCTGCGTTCCTCGCCGTCACCATGGCAACGAACGCCGAATGAATGGAAGCACGCACGCTACCGCCGCGTGAAGCCAGCAACAGCTGACGCCATTTTACGAACGCCGTCTGCTAGCCAAAGCCGAACGCGGTATGTCAGATCAACCGCCTCCGCCGCCGCGCCGCAAGCAAAGACGACGAAGCTGAGACACGCCGACGGCGAATAGGCGAGCAACAGCACCGCGAGACGACTACAACGGCGGCATTTATTGGGATCAAAGGCTGCTTTCGCCGATGCGCCGCTAGCAAAGACGACGACGCTGAGGCACGCCGACGGCGAATAGGCGAGCAACAGCACCGCGAGACGACTACAACGGCGGCATTTATTGGGATCAAAGGCGCGAAATAAGCAAGAACAATTTTTATTTGAATCATAACACGCGATATCCAAGTTGGGGACCACATACCTTTGCTGGATCTTTCCTGTGAACTTTTTACAGAGACACGGGGTGCCGCGTACAGAACACAGCTCCGTTTGCAAAATATGGGGGCCCTGAAAAGGGCCGTTTAGACCGCTACCAGAACCTATAACTGACGTAACGAGCACTTGACGAGCGGTTGGCGCATAAGTCGTCTTTATGCACGCAGGCGGGCGACGGGCTCAGCGCAGCGGATCACTCGAAGTCACCGGGGCCGTCAGAATCCTCATCCTCCGCACTATAGGGAAGGTCCCTGTCTGCGTCGGGGCTGTAGATTTTGGCGGCCGCGGCGACGAACGACTGGAATCTATCAGTGTTTCCGCGCGCCTTCTCTCTCCTCCAAAACATGAACTTTGCAAGGTGACCAGTGAAATGGTGGCTCTCGCGCCGTCCAGATGGAAGACAGTTTTTGACGTGGGCCCAGGTGCCCTCCACCGTATTGGTGTGCGCACCAGTGTTCGGGTCGACAAAGTGCAGCTTGTGGTTAACGGTGAGGTGCGTGAAGCGAGCGTCATCTGCAAGCTTGCGATAGCCAGCCCAACAATCAGTGATTATTCTTGTTCCAGGGCGGACCCACTTGGCTATTAGCCCTAGCAGGGTTTTTAGCGTCACGGGTCTCCACGGGAACAAGAAAGCAGCACCCGCTGCCACGCTCCACACCGCCGAAAACCCACTGGCCAGGCCTTAAAGGGGGCGGTGCAACGATTTCCGGACTTCGGTCGAAGATTTGTGGAAGTTGCCCTCTGACACTTCCGAAGTAAAGAGCAGAACAACCGATTTCGCCTGCAGTGCATCCTAGTTGCTGCGCAAAAAGCGATAAATATTGAGCATGTTCGGGCACCCCTCAACTCACTCCCAGCCTTCAGGGTCACACCTGGCCGCGACTCCCAGTGACGTCATTCGGAGTGCCGTGTAGCTTCCCGTGTGCTATCTCGGAGGACGCTTCGCTACTCCCATCTCTCCAGCTGACATTAGCGGGCCGTTAGTGCTGCAGCTCAGAGCCGAGCGAGGTCACGTAATCTTTTCGCCGTAGTTCCTATCGGCTACCACGCTCGGGGCTTCAGGGGAAGCAAAAGCTCGACTTTTGCTTTGCGATTACGCAGTCGGAATCGTGACATTTTCTAATGAAGGAGGTGTTTTCTGCTATCCTCTGGGACACGATAAACAACGTAAAAATGACAAGATGCAAATCCTTCTAATCATAAAATCGTTGCACCGCCCCTTTAAATACCCGCGATGGTACTTTCGCCGCCCGAACATACTCTCGTCTAGTTCTACAGTCACGCCTTCGCCACCAATCATGCCTGAATGCTTAAAAACGGCTTTTACCACAACCTCCCGACAAAAGCTCGCCCAATCAGTTATTGTCTTACTTGCGATATCAGTCTCCCACTGAATGACGGCGCACGGTAGGTTCTGGCACCGGAGGATGATTTTCATGAGTTGGAGAAGCGTCAGGTGCGATCCTTCGAAAAAGGAACCGCTCCGTACCGAGACGTGGCCCCGGCACTGAACTTTGACCGGCTTCCTCTTGTACACCGCACGAGTCATCCACACACCGCACCCGCACGTGTAGCGATCCGCAGATCTATCGCGGACTTGCAGCTTGTCATCGCAGCTTCGCATTCTGGACACACACGAAAACCCAGGAGCCAGGAGCAGGCCCATGCGCTGAAGCAAATTAATTGCTTCAAGATGATCTTTCATGGCGTCATGAAGACGGCACAAGTTGAACGCCATGGCACTGCGATGCTCGCCTCTGGAAGAATAAAGCGCCGAGTGAAAACTGCGCGCTTCTTTGCATTTATTATTTTTATTTCATCCGCCATTTTATACCTCGTGACACAATTCTAACGAACTCATTGGTTGATCGGTCGGACCACATCATCGCGTGACAAAACAAACGCCAATCGTGTGACCAGAACGGTTGCCACGGTCGGCATCGTTAGAAGAGAACAGTCGAACCCAACAACAAAATAAAGTAACAAAGTGAATAAAGAAAACAAAAAATAGAAGGGAGCCGTTGGAGTTTCGGCAACACGGACGCCGTCTTCTTTGATGAGAGGAGGAGCGGCCGTGCTACTCTGGCCGCACTGGCTGCTCAAAATCTCCCTTTTGTTTTTCTTTTTCTTTTTTTTAACTTTACGGGGTGCCACGATCTTTATTTGAAGCTGATTTGTTAAATTAATAACAAACAACGCGTCGGAACGGAGGAGGTAGGGAGTCTTGGCGTCAGAATTCGACGTGGTAGAAAAGAAAAGAAAATAACGAATGCACAATACGTACCGTATGCCAAGACCGTTATACTCCGCACTCGGTGAGGACTCATGACGCCACCGACGACCGTTAGGCTATTTATTTTGTTTCCTTAGATTTTTTATCGTGACGACTACTCCACTGTGCGTCGACGTCTCCAGCGGAGATCCGGCAGTTTTTAATAATAATTATTACTGTCGTTTGAAGGGCATTCTTTTTATGCTGCTTCGTTCCTGACGCCATAAAAATATTCTTTCTGTTTAGATTATAGGCGCGAAAACTCACACTGACTAGGACCTGAGTAACAACTCTGCATTACTCAGGCCCTAGTCCGTGTGGATGTTTCGCGCCAACAATCTAAAAAGAAAGAATGGCATATACACACATCACACGCGCACGCACTCAAAGTTGGTCCATAAGTCCAGTGTCCCCGACGTGTTTTTTTAGCGCTTTCAAAACGATACACTGATACCACCAAGTGTTCTCCGCCCAGGAAGTTTTGGTGACATTAAATAGTCTACTTGTTGTCTCCCTTACTCCGTCCCTGTCTTGCGGCGCATTTTCTCAAAAGTGGTTTATGGTCAAGCAGTTGCAGCGTTCTTCTCGTGTCTTCTCGTTGGGTGCTGTATTTCACGCATGCACACAAAAGATGCTAATAATGGAGCTAAATAAGCGTACTAATGAATTATTGGACTAATTTTATTGGACTTAATGTATCCACAAACCAATCCGATCATGAACTAAACTTTTTTATTTTCTTATACGTGGTGCTAAGTATTCTCGCCCCATATTTTTATGGCGTCAGGAACGAAGCAGCATAAAAAGAATGCCCTTCAAACGACAGTAATAATTATTATTAAAAACTGCCGGATCTCCGCTGGAGACGTCGACGCACAGTGGAGTAGTCGTCACGATAAAAAATCTAAGGAAACAAAATAAATAGCCTAACGGTCGTCGGTGGCGTCATGAGTCCTCACCGAGTGCGGAGTATAACGGTCTTGGCATACGGTACGTATTGTGCATTCGTTATTTTCTTTTCTTTTCTACCACGTCGAATTCTGACGCCAAGACTCCCTACCTCCTCCGTTCCGACGCGTTGTTTGTTATTAATTTAACAAATCAGCTTCAAATAAAGATCGTGGCACCCCGTAAAGTTAAAAAAAAGAAAAAGAAAAACAAAAGGGAGATTTTGAGCAGCCAGTGCGGCCAGAGTAGCACGGCCGCTCCTCCTCTCATCAAAGAAGACGGCGTCCGTGTTGCCGAAACTCCAACGGCTCCCTTCTATTTTTTGTTTTCTTTATTCACTTTGTTACTTTATTTTGTTGTTGGGTTCGACTGTTCTCTTCTAACGATGCCGACCGTGGCAACCGTTCTGGTCACACGATTGGCGTTTGTTTTGTCACGCGATGGTGTGGTCCGACCGATCAACCAATGAGTTCGTTAGAATTGTGTCACGAGGTATAAAATGGCGGATGAAATAAAAATAATAAATGCAAAGAAGCGCGCAGTTTTCACTCGGCGCTTTATTCTTCCAGAGGCGAGCATCGCAGTGCCATGGCGTTCAACTTGTGCCGTCTTCATGACGCCATGAAAGATCATCTTGAAGCAATTAATTTGCTTCAGCGCATGGGCCTGCTCCTGGCTCCTGGGTTTTCGTGTGTGTCCAGAATGCGAAGCTGCGATGACAAGCTGCAAGTCCGCGATAGATCTGCGGATCGCTACACGTGCGGGTGCGGTGTGTGGATGACTCGTGCGGTGTACAAGAGGAAGCCGGTCAAAGTTCAGTGCCGGGGCCACGTCTCGGTACGGAGCGGTTCCTTTTTCGAAGGATCGCACCTGACGCTTCTCCAACTCATGAAAATCATCCTCCGGTGCCAGAACCTACCGTGCGCCGTCATTCAGTGGGAGACTGATATCGCAAGTAAGACAATAACTGATTGGGCGAGCTTTTGTCGGGAGGTTGTGGTAAAAGCCGTTTTTAAGCATTCAGGCATGATTGGTGGCGAAGGCGTGACTGTAGAACTAGACGAGAGTATGTTCGGGCGGCGAAAGTACCATCGCGGGTATTTAAGGCCTGGCCAGTGGGTTTTCGGCGGTGTGGAGCGTGGCAGCGGGTGCTGCTTTCTTGTTCCCGTGGAGACCCGTGACGCTAAAAACCCTGCTAGGGCTAATAGCCAAGTGGGTCCGCCCTGGAACAAGAATAATCACTGATTGTTGGGCTGGCTATCGCAAGCTTGCAGATGACGCTCGCTTCACGCACCTCACCGTTAACCACAAGCTGCACTTTGTCGACCCGAACACTGGTGCGCACACCAATACGGTGGAGGGCACCTGGGCCCACGTCAAAAACTGTCTTCCATCTGGACGGCGCGAGAGCCACCATTTCACTGGTCACCTTGCAAAGTTCATGTTTTGGAGGAGAGAGAAGGCGCGCGGAAACACTGATAGATTCCAGTCGTTCGTCGCCGCGGCCGCCAAAATCTACAGCCCCGACGCAGACAGGGACCTTCCCTATAGTGCGGAGGATGAGGATTCTGACGGCCCCGGTGACTTCGAGTGATCCGCTGCGCTGAGCCCGTCGCCCGCCTGCGTGCATAAAGACGACTTATGCGCCAACCGCTCGTCAAGTGCTCGTTACGTCAGTTATAGGTTCTGGTAGCGGTCTAAACGGCCCTTTTCAGGGCCCCCATATTTTGCAAACGGAGCTGTGTTCTGTACGCGGCACCCCGTGTCTCTGTAAAAAGTTCACAGGAAAGATCCAGCAAAGGTATGTGGTCCCCAACTTGGATATCGCGTGTTATGATTCAAATAAAAATTGTTCTTGCTTATTTCGCGCCTTTGATCCCAATAAATGCCGCCGTTGTAGTCGTCTCGCGGTGCTGTTGCTCGCCTATTCGCCGTCGGCGTGCCTCAGCGTCGTCGTCTTTGCTAGCGGCGCATCGGCGAAAGCAGCCTTTGATCCCAATAAATGCCGCCGTTGTAGTCGTCTCGCGGTGCTGTTGCTCGCCTATTCGCCGTCGGCGTGTCTCAGCTTCGTCGTCTTTGCTTGCGGCGCGGCGGCGGAGGCGGTTGATCTGACATACCGCGTTCGGCTTTGGCTAGCAGACGGCGTTCGTAAAATGGCGTCAGCTGTTGCTGGCTTCACGCGGCGGTAGCGTGCGTGCTTCCATTCATTCGGCGTTCGTTGCCATGGTGACGGCGAGGAACGCAGACGAACTTCATGTTGCGGAAGAACGCTGCGGCGCAGCGATACCAGGTGCGTTCTAAGGCCCTTCCCGCATGCTTTTCAATGGGCGGAAGGCGAACAAAAAGAGTTCGAAATAAGGACTTAACGCAGAAGGCTGCATTTCTCCAGCGCCTCATAATTTGACGAGCCTTGCACGAAAAGCATGTTTTTAGACCGGAGTTTGGACATAGTTTTTTTTACCACAACATGGGTCTAAAGTATCAATGTGCCCACTTTTTTAATGTTTACAAAATCACAGTCCCGCGTGCGGTCTTCACAGCTCCGCACGTGCGTGTTCGTCGCTTCGGAAAGCGAGGAAGCACGCGCCATACGCACGAACAGTCAAGATGGCACCGGCCACACGCTCTTTTTTGGAAAGGTCTATAGAAGCGCCAGACCAGCACTTTTTGCGTTTCTGCCCAGCTCGCGCGCTCGAGCAAAGCCTGAACGCACGGAGCTTTCGTGCTCGCGCTTCCAGCTTTTCCTTCGCTCCCACGTAAGGTGAAACGAAGTATAAGGGCGCCCGATGCGCTCGCACATCCTTAGTGTTGATCAAAGTTATGAACGCTGCGCTTTTCACGTCTTTAGAAATGCACCTGAAACCTGTCTCCAAATATATATAGATGTAAGCATCTATGTAAGCATCTATGTTATGAACCATGAAAGAAAGAGAAATATTCTATAAGCCAAACGACGTCTCTTCATCACTGACGCTCATAGGTAGTATTTCAATCCGTCTTTATTGCTTTTGGAAATTCTGGACCCTGACAAACAAAACGTGTTTTCAGATAGGTATAATAAACGCCATAACACCGAAAAAAAGTGTGCTATTTGAATGCGTGTAAATGCGAAACACCCTTTCCCAGTATCCAATGCACAGTGGACAAATGAAGGAGCCATTCGTTGCTCATGTATATACGCGGCGTCGCGGTGTACATTACACGTGCAACCTCCAGCTCGCCGTGCGCGCTTCTTACACAATCCTCTCGCCATGAAGAAAACAAAAATAACAAGAAGGGAAACAGTCCGAACGCTTTTCATCATTTTAATCGAAGATCCAAGGATTAGGGAGTGCGTCGGCACTGTTGGGGAGGAGAGGGCGGTGCTGCCGCTGCGGATCGGTTACACGTGATGTATGTCCCGAGCCGATATGTAGTGACCGGTGACAATCGCGGCTTTCGTGCACGCACCGGCTCTGCTCGCTCAACTTCCTTGACCGTGGAGAGGTTGACTGCACGGTTGAACTTGGTTTCTTTCCTCCCCAACTCATCCGGTAACAACAAGCCAACGGGCTGCTGCTCATCTGCTTCAAAAAATGAGAGGGCGTAGTTCCTCCGTGCCGCGTAGAATACCCATGCCTTCCACTGGCGTCGCTTTTTCGCTGTTGCCGGTAGGAGACTTTCAGTTTAAAAAAACATGGCGAGGACGAAAATTTGAAATTCAATAACTTCGCAAGAAACAGATATTTTGACCTAATATTTTGACCTACCTCAGCAATGTGACGTTTGTTTAGCAAATATTCAGGCAAATTGGGGACCGTAAAGAGATCGCCACTTGCGTTTGACAACGACCGACTAAGACAAGACTAGTTTTTAAGCCTCTTGTAACAGCTTACGACCAACTGCATTGCTGCGCAACCGGTTGTTAGCCGTCACAAGAGGCTTAAACCCGTTCGCACTCTTGCAACCGAGTACGACCAGAGAGAGACGAGACTTGTTTAAACCTCTTCAAAATTTCTTAGGATGAGACCATGGAACTGCATTTCACAAGGGCGATGATTTTGCGGGATTTCTGAGGTCAAATGTGCGTAATACCTATAAGAAAGGCTCGTTTATAACGTTGACAAAAGTTTTCGAGCCCAGAAAGAAGGGATAATGCGCGAGAGAAATAGAAAATATGCCGGACCGCCAAGTTTACACTGCTACCCAATAGATGGCGCCAGTGTGTCCTCTTATTGTAGAGGTTTCAAGGAACCCAGTTTCAAGAGATCGCAAGAGTGTGAACGTGCCTTTAAAGTCTGGTTTTGTCTCAGTCGGTCGTAGTCGAACGCAAGCGTATCGAACGGGCCTTCATGATCGTGTGAAGGGGCCATAAGACCATCCGTGAGCAGATACTCGGAGACCGGACTAAGGGGTCATCTCCACGATAACTACTCCCGATGCGTGAATGACGACAAGCTGCACAAGTCGCTCTTGCAGTTCCTGCACGACGCAGGACCGCCTCATTTCTTGGACGCCTCCCCTTATTACGCTATGTAGCGCATCCTACGAATTAAGAAAAATTGCAATCAACTACTTTTTGAGCTAAGTAGTTTTAATTGTAAATTTATAATTAAATTACATTAAAAATAAATCCACCCACGTATGACTTGTATTCGCGGGGACTGCAACCACTTACGTGACTTCCGGAGTCTTTGGCGTCACGTTCTTTCGTGCTGATTCTCTGGTCTTGCTTTGAGTTGATTTGTGTTTCTCGGAAAGCATTGAACTTTGTGGCGAAGAATTAATTCGGTAGTATCTTGACACCACATTTTTTTACTATGCGTATCTGGAGCTTTGATTGCATTGCATAGCGCTCAACATAAAAGTACTATTGCATCTGGGTGCGAAAAAAGCCCTTTAAACAAATATAAATAACATGTTTATTAAAGTTTTATGATCAACCCAATACCTAAAAAACATATTGTCTTTAATGTGCCGAATGCGTCCTTACCGTACAAGCATAATGCCAAGTCAGGCGGAAAGTTAGTCTGCTTCAATATTATGTCTGGTGTGTACGCTGTAGGGACTTAATTTTTCCAAAGTATTTCGACAGATAGCCTGGGGTTTTCAACATGCTCCATACACATAGTGATCACAACAATGCGCGCTATACTTCGTTTCACCTTCCGTCCAGACGCAGCCCATGCTACGAGATTATATGACGAATCACACAGCGTCAAAAGGGCACCATCATGGTGTTCGTAACGGTTCTGTCTGTGTTTTTCCATCGCTGAACCAATCATAAACAGAACAAGCCTAGTGACTTGCACTTTGGACGCTGCTTGATTGGTCCCGTTTCCTCGTAGCATCCGCTGCGTCTGGACGGAAGGTGAAACGAAGTATAGTACATAGTATAAGACGCTCACCCCTATCTAAACCTGCCGTTGAAAAACCTGTACTTACGATGGCTGAGTATGCAGTACGATGTCTCTATCCACTTGTAGTAAAGCTGTTGGGCGTATATCTTTAGTAGAGGACTCTGTAGCAGGAACCGTTGATCACAAAATTATTCCATCGGCTGGAATCCCGCAACCTAGTACTGCGTGACGCACGGTAGAGATCAGACCATCTAGCACGATGTTTTTAATGCTTTATGCAACAAATATGGCTTTTGCGTATAAGAGTGGTAACTTGGGCGAGTTGGTGATGCATTACAATACAAAAAAAGCGCAAGAAATTAGACGAAGGGCGAGTGAGAGGAAGTGCACACGACAAGCGCTTGTCGTGACTTACATTGCTCTCACTCGCCCTTCGGCTAACTTTTTGCGTTTTTTGTTGTGGCTGTATGATCTTTTTCTTTTAACCACAACTTAACGAATTGTTGCTTCTAGTCCTCAAAGGAGCATACCTTGATAAATTAAGGTTTAAAAATAAAAATACCATAAAAGCTTGCGGTCATTGTCCGCATCAAGCAGCACTGTAGCACCCAAGATCGGCGCGGGCACATTATACCACAATCTCACGGACTTTCTCCTCAGAAACCAAGCACGTCAAATGCAAGTTAAAAAATAAAATGAAAAAAAAAAATAAAGAGAGATTCATTACGACAGCGAAATTCTGTTTTCTTTCCCCACATCGCAGCAACCACTCAAGACGGATGCTTTCCTCGGATGGCCTCTTGCGTATTTTTGGTTGGCCTCTTCTTCCCCCCGAAAAGAGCTGCTGCGTGCACGAAGAAGCCCCACGGGACGCGTCGCTCGGACGGCACGGCACCTCTGGCCCCACAGCAGCGCTGACTGATCACCCGGGGTCCCCCTGTAATCAGGGGCCTACGCAAGGAAAGGGACGGACTGCCAGGGGCGGCCTTTTCAAACAGGCTCGATCATTAGGCGCCGCTTGTCCCGGGGACGCTATCGTTCTCGACACGCCGCCGTCGCTTTTTAGATGGGCGGTGCGCGCGCTCGCATGCCTGTACCATTGACCCACTGAGCGATCGACAGCGGTGTCAGAGCGCGCTCCACGTTGGACCTTGAAGTGTCGGCCGCACTTCTGGAGCTGCTTGCGCTGCCGCCGCGCGAGGAAGCCCATTTTCCGGTTGCCGCTTTGGGAGAGCTTGTTGATCGTGTCCGCGTGCCAGTAGATATTAGTACGTTTCTCTTTCGTCTAGGAACTTTGGGTATACGTTGACTGGACAGCTAAATAGGAGTACACACAAAATGGAAAGAAACTAGCGCACGAAAGCCTTCATCGCGTGGATGCTTGATGACAGAAAGGGTCAGCATGTCGGGCCGATCATACGCCCGACATGTGCCGTATACGATGCGCCGGAAAACCCTAGACTGCCAAGGGAGAATTGCTCACAGGCGATATTTCACACATAATAGCGTTCTGACGCGTCGTACGACGGGCCAACCATTTGGTCGTTGTTGTGTTTCTCACTCTATTCTTGTGGTATACTTATGTCTTGTAAATACGGGCCCCGTCAATATTGACAGCCCGCTATATATATATATATATATATATATATATATATATATATATATATATATATATATATATATATATATATATATATATTAAGATCAGCTGGCGGATGAGCACGCACATAAAGCCGAAGAACGCCGTCACATTGCGTTCTCGGCAGTGCTCCACCTGGGTTCGTACCGTCGGCTGGGCTGGGACCTGATATGCGACGCAGTATATAAGTATCTTGGTGTAACAATCATTAAAATCAAGGTGCTCGACGCAGGAAATTTGAAACCGAAGAAAGGTCGCCTTTTTTATCTAATCTCGAGAGAAAACAAAAATAAAGGATGAAAGGAACCATGCATACGATTTATTTTTTAAGACATACTCATCAGCCGAGTCAGCGCAGCAGAATAGCCACCGCGTACACCTCACCGCAACTTGGCAGCGGCACCCGGTCGCCCGCCCAACCATTAGGCAGATTCCACAGGCCCAGCCCCCAGAGCTCCGATTTCATTCCTCGGGAACGCCATTCCGGTGGGTCTCGATTCAAGATGTCGCGAACTTTAGTCGGAACTCAGGTTCGACTGGTTCGGCGAAACTTTCGACTTTTAGCCAAGTTCGAAGAAGTTCGACGTACGGACAGTGTTGCCCGACTTCTACTCAAAACTGTCGAGTTTCGGGAAACAATTTCTAAAACCGCGCGGTTACGCTGCCAATACTTCGCGCAAAAGACAGTCTGGAGACACTGGCTGAGGCCTGTTTCTTCCCTGTATGACCGTTATGTCACATTGGTCATAGAGAAACTGTCTGCAGATGTGCTCGAAGCATTATATATACATGCGTGTAGGCCAATGCTTCTGCCATCAAGCTGCTGCGAACACCACGTGTCTTTTGTATAAGGTATGGGTGGTGTGACTGCGGCTTTAAGCAGTTCATTTTATATTTTCTAGAATTATTAGAAACGCTTACTCAATAGAGAATCGCAGATGTGTACTTTTAAAGATATTCTTAGTCTATTAAGGTAAAACAATACAGCCATTTTCGTCCGCCAGCTGACGGAGAAAAGGTTTTCATTTTGTGCGCACGTGCAAGTCTGTGTTTCGTCTCCCATTTTTCTTTTTCCCCTAGGTCTCGCTGTTTAAAGACGTTAAACGTTTTTCTCCAGCTCGCCTCAATGTTCTCTAGTAATTCTTTCATTCGAACTTTTGGCGAACTTTGCTCTAGAAGTTCGACAATTGTCGAAACTGTTCGAACGCGAATCCCGGCAGGTTGGCGACATCCCTGGTCTCGATCTCGCGGTGCTCCGACGAGAAGATGGCCATCAAGGCAGGGCCCTGTCTCGCGGCCCAAAGCCGTGGCTCGCGTGGCCCCCGCAGTGCGTGCCACCGTGAAATGCGAGGTTTAAATTTAGCGGCCCGAGAAGACGGAGCGCTTTACCGCCAAGGTGGCGACGTCGGGGCGCCCGGGGAGCACACGAACCGATCCGGCAGCGCGTACACCCGGTCGCATTCATGGCACGGCCCTGACAAAGGAACGCGCTTGTGGTTCCGAGTGTTGTTCTCTCTTATTTGCTTCTCCGCGTGGTTGACAAACGGCGCGCGGAGAAACTCGCCGAGTGAGTCGGCAGGAAGAACTCGCTGTCGCGCTTTTCCAGTGCACTTCGAAGGCTGTGCCGAGTCAAGACGTGGCCCGATGGCACACGAGCCGAGAATGAGGTGGGGGTTATTGTAGGCAGCTTCCCGGTTGCTGGGGGAGATTGGGTCTTGTTAAGACGGCGCAGCATACCACGAGAAGTGAAACAGCACGCTTGAAATGGGACGAGAATAAAAGTGCGAGCATTTGCGGGGTTTAAATGCGGTACGCTTTGACGACAGTGAGTTCAAACCGTTCACTCCCCGAGGAACGCTTGGTGAGGTGGAAAAACGATGCATCCGGCATCGGGCATTCGCAAAATAGTAGAAAGTTTTCGGGAACCGTTTTTGCACAAAAGATACGATACGATTGGCTCTCCGGTATCGAGTATACGCATGCGCGAGGTCACTGCTGCCTTACCGTAGTCCAGTGTCCGAACCGTAAGCTATGATCGTGGGTTCAAAGCGGCTGACATCAGAAGCGTCTCGACTCGTTTATAGAACGGCTGCTTCACTGTGGGAAGACGCTTGCCGAAGCTTCAAACGTGAATGAAAGCATTCGTGGTTGTGCCTGGAAGAAATGTCATGGTGACTGTGAGAGAATCAACTCTATCTCGCGAAAATAAAACAGAAAAGAAACGAAACGTGAACAACACACCAACGCTTTCTTGGAATCATATTGTTCGTTAGTCTCAGTTTGCAGGGATGTATCATAGCTCAGTAAAAAAATTGGAAAAAAGTCTTCGCTCAGTTAGTTGAAGCGTCGCTATCCCATTTTGATGAAAGCGCCAACGGCACGGGTTCAAACCAGTAACGCAGCCGTTAGTGGTTAGGGTGTCCGGGATTGGCAGCGCGGAGCGAAGATCAGCTACGTCGGCTTTGTGGAAGCGAAGTTGGCGTAGCACATCGACCTCATCAACATCGACGTGAGGTCGAACGTCCCCAGTCTCGTCTTCAACAATTAGTGTAATGAAAGTTAAATGGCCCGAGTGATTCAGCGCGAAGGCTCTAAAGCTGCAGTCACGCCCATACGTCTAACAAAAGACAAGGTGTTCGCTGAGACACGATGAACAGAAAAAAAGAAGACAAAGAGTTATTTTGACACAAAACTCTTTGCTTCATACATGCTTCGATAAAAATGTCTGCGGGCAGGTTGTTATGACCAGTGTGACCGTCATACGAGGAAGAAACAGGCCTCAGACTGCGTCTGCTGACTTCCTTTACATGAGACGTGGTATTACCAGTGGGACCGAGGATTAATTTATTTGAGTTTATGCACCTCGACAAGGTTTGATATAAAGGGATCATACGGCTGGTATATGGGAAACCAATGGAAAATAAAAATCGTTCAGCCTTTCCACTCTCGTGAAGAAGGAAGACCAGCGGAGCTGTACTCGATACACTGTGTGCTTCTTCTTCGTCGTCGTCTGTTTTTCGCGCTGTTTCCTACGATGAATTCCCACCAACGCGCCCAACTATCCGTTCTATTATCGCTGGAAAGGTTGCCGCCATCTACGAGCGACGGCGGAAACCATACTGGTTGTGTGCTTGCCGCCGTCGCTTATAGATGGCGGCAGCTGTCCAGGTAAGTTTGTGTCGACGTACACGGACACGATATTGGGGAACCTAGCCCTTAACAAATCCACTGTAAAAAAAAAAAAAGATGCACATGTATATAAATTAAGAAAAGAGGAGCAGGCAGAAATATTTTATGGTATTGTGATAAACACGCGCGTATTTCTTTCTCAGCCAGTAACTGGTGATCCGTTTAATCCGATAGTAGATATATGCCCTAGCATCAAGAAAAATTGTGTTTCTTGACTGACAATTCAATATTCATAATCCAAGATTATTATTAAGAAAATGATTGTATGGACGCACCCTGCCTCCTGTCACCAGCCCCCCCCCACCCCACCCCAAAAAAAAAAAAGAAAAAGAAGAAAGAAACGCCATAAAATAGACGTTTTAACACGCGACTCTACATTAAAAAAAAAATAAAAAACGAAACTTTTATTTACAACACGCACAAAATATCCAGCGTATAATTTTGACACGTTGCCATTCATCGGTGAGAGAGGGGCGGGAGAATAAAAGCCAGGCATCACATAAAACATCAATGCCACTGACAAGGAAAAACAAAAAAAACTACATCCGGTTATAAAATTGGGTTGGGCATTACACTAGAATCTGGAATCCCGCTGAAGACCTCCACGGACTAATAAAACCAAAACTCATTCTCCGCGACGAAAGTCGGACGTTTTCCGAGCACATCGCGCACACACATAGACGCCGCCTGTCGTACGCGTCGTGCACTACCGCTTCCTTAAAGAGACGACTCAAAATGACCGAGAGCGCGTCAGCCAGCGGAGACATCCGCGTCGCCGTCACGCCTCACGCCGCTGACGCCCCCGTCATCGAAAACAAACGACGCACAAGCAAGAACCGCGCTCCATCGCTCCCCACAACAACAGGGGAGAAAGCGCGGCTCGAGACACAAAAGAAACAGAAAAGGGAGGGGACTTCAGTCACGGCTCTGAAAAGCGGCCAGGCCCTTCACGACGTCGACACGCCGACGCGAGAAGGGTCTTCTGTGTGCGCGTGTCCGACACGTCAGAGCCCCCTTCGTCCATTGCACGAACCTCTCGCCTGTCCGACAACCTGCTGGGGACCTCCGCCGCATTCTAATGGGGCGGTATGCTACGACGGGACGGTTTGCGCGGTAGCCCTACTGTATGCGCGACCTTCGCTGCTACTCTGACGACTCGGTGGCATTCCTCCCTGCTTTTCCGCGCCCCCGGCCGCCGCTGTGTGGTGATGATACGCCGTCTTCTCTCCTGACAACTCGCAGCAGCGGTCAGGCTGGAAATGCGGGCAACCCTTCGACAGAGAGAACGTTCCGCTGCGCCGAGTTTACGAATGTAGCGGAGAAGACCCCCATGCAAGGATTCTTCTGCTGCTCTTTTATGCCGGACGTGGCCGTTTCAACGAGCCATGCTTGCTGCCAGTTTTCAACGGCACTCCGCGAAATCGCGTTTTGGGGGCCCCCGGTATAGCGGGGATGCCGCTGACAGCCGCGCCAGACAACAGACCTGTTTTACGGAGTTCGTCGCGGTCATAAACGCTTCTACACCCGCTGCGGGGTTCTTCTCGTTCGTACATACACCGCGCCCCCGCGCGCTGAAGACTTCACCAATTTCCTTTTCTTTTGTTTTATTTTTTTTTTCTAATGTTTGTTTGGAACGAGAAACGGAGCTTTCGTTTTCTTCGCGGCATAATTTACGTGCGTGATGGCGCTTTGTTTACGGTTCGAAGGCTCCGCTTAACGTTGTTTCTCTTTAGAAGTTGGGCAGAGTGTACAGCAAAAATAATCGAATTGAGTGCTTACGATCTGTTCGACTCCTTCGCTCGTTGCTTCGGAGACTCCCTTGGACATAAATCCACTCGGTCCTGTTGCCTCTCTTGTTCTATTGACGCTGAGGGTATACAACTGTACGAGTTGCTCGCTCTGGTGGTTTATCAACTCGAGGAAAAATAGTTCGTGTGGTACCTTCGTTTCCTTGTAACGTGGCCACTGTGCACTGTCGACCGAAGACGTTAATGTCAGGATAACACAGGGCCGCGGGGCGCCGGCCAGCAATGGAACTTACCCCTTTCAAATTTATTTTTGTCAGCTGGACAAGCATAATCACGGAATGGAATGCAATAAATACCATATCACGTGTTACACTATTTTGGTCAGCTGTGAGACACTTCAGGTCGTCGTCCCTTAGCTGCAGGAAGATGTTATTTCCAACCGCAGTGAGCACGAGCGGTGCGAACTGCAACTAAGCAATCAGTTTTCACGTGTGGCACTTGATACGCGCCAGTAACTTTCACTCTATAGAGCTTTTCTATTGCCATACAATCAAATAAATATAGAAAATATGGAAATGACTGGAATACGCTTGAGACGACAGTTGAGTGGAATTAATGAAGAACGGATACTGACACAGGTGCTTTCTGGAAACTACGACCGGTTGCGGATCTGTCGCAACAAAACGCACGAATCCCATCCACCTGCCAGTGCACTTTCAGTTCTGGCGTTACGTCGTAAAACGGTTGTTCGGGACGTTGAAAATCAAATGCAACCTTAAATTGTTGTTTTGTTTTCTTCATTTTTGTTTTAATTCGTCAGCATTCGTGTCTTGGTACATGCGCTCACCTTGGACCGGTTTGGAGCACACGTATTCAGAGTTCGCAACGTCGCCGCGAGATGGCGCCAGAGTCCCACTGGCTGTGGAAACTGGCTAGGAAACACCTTCTGCAAGTGCCGACATATGGCGGCGGGGCGCATATTTCGAGAGGCTAAGCGATAGGACGCATAGCAATGGAGGCCGCACTGGATTGACTGGTTATCGGGAGCGACGCCATGACGTTACACCTAGCAGCCGAAGCTCGCCGGCGACGTCGCCCTCCGCCAATTTCGGCTCCGCGCAGTGGGGACGGCGGGTGTATCACTGGGGCGCGTGTTAACCCCCCCCCCCCCCGTTTACGACGCTTCGTGGCGAAAGTCTGCGGATGACTCATTACAAGATATTAAATTATTAACCCACCTTGCGCCCCCCCCCCGTTCACGCCGCTTAGCAGCGCCCCACTGGTGGCCCAAGTACACCCTAGCCCCGGTGCCACCCACTGCACATCGGTTTGCTAGATGTTACGCCACGCCGTCGCTCTCTATAACCAGCCAATCTTGTGCGGCCGCTGCGCTGCTATATGCGTCCTGACCGCCTAGCCTCATAATATGAGCGGCCGGGTTGCGGGTGCGCGCTTTGGACGCCCTCGGAAACTCCTGCGCTTTGGAGAGCTGCATGTGGACGCACACTTATTGCGGTTCCGTTCTTCGGCCTGCCAGGCCGTTCTTGACGCGCAGTCGTCTTACCGTGTCACCTGGTCGTAAACGCACGGTGTCCTTGCCTCTGTTGCACAGCATCTATGCACAACAAAGAAATGACTCTGTCGCCTTCCGCGAATCGCGCGCACGTCCTTCATCCACGCGCTAAGTGACCTGATCTGCTTGCACCAGGAAGAAGAGGAGTTTCGGGAATCTTCACCCCGCCGAAAAGTGCTGAGAGGCTGCATTAATCTTGCTTCGTTATATATAACCGCAGCGAGAAATGCTCACGCATTTCTTCGAGAATCAGCGTGGCGAAAGCAGCGATTTTGGCCCACTTTTAAAGACGTATAGAGTCTGTTCGACTCCCTTCGAGCAGTACATAATTCGCTCGCCCTTTCTGCAGTGTGACCTTCTCGGGCGACCGTGCATATGAACCCCAAAAACGTCGCTTCCTCGGCCTCGTCTCCCGTACAAGCTGAGACAAGCCAACCTCGGTTCTTCATCCATCTCGCTACAAGCATCAACTTCTCGGAGAAAGGAGAAGTCAGGCGGACGACGGCGCCGTGTCACTGAGGGAAGAGCGCGAAGAGCACACGGGATGGAAGAAGACAGGGAGCAGAAGGCAGTCAAAGGGGAAAACAAAAACAAAAATAAGAAGGGGGGGGGGGGGCAAAGCGCGTGAGAGGAAAAGGACGGCCGTCAGTCGTCGTCTCCGCGCGCGTCTCGGAGATGCTGCAGCAGCCCCCGCAAGGCGGGCCTGTTTATGCTTTTCCGCGGGAATCCATCAGACGTAATTACAAGCGGAGCAATCCATCTTGGGGCTTCCGGCAGCCTGCAAAGACGTGCCCGCGGCAGACTCGCCGGAGGAGAGTGGGCCGCCCTCGTTTGACGGGGCCGGGGGCCGCGACGCTCTACACCACCACAGCGAGGCACGTAAACGGTCTTGCACCGTCGCGTCGCACCATCGAGGGCGACGCAAGTTCAACACCATTCTCCGCATAACGCGCAGAGATGGCGCCACTGAAACCACTCACCTCTGCTATATCACTCTATGGGATGATCAGCACTGCTTTGACGAGTGCTGCATCATCAAATCAATTCCAGCGCCGAATTAGCTCTGTATTAATAACTGCGCTGTACGCATTAAAAGTGTCTGCCAGCTTAAGAAAGCCGGCACGTGGCTTAACTAAGTTCACGCTTCTCTCCCTGATTGGCTCTTCGAGGTTTTTTATCTGCTAATGTCGTTACCTGATTGGCTGAGCAGCGATAATGAGATGCTCGGAAGTCGGAACTCGCCACAACCTGCGTTTCCTTGGCTTGTCCGTGACTATAAGGCCGCCAAATAAGCTACGCTTCAGAGTATAGCGACACTTGAGCAGCGGATGGATGGATGCTTATGGCTCTACCCTTTATAACGGGCGGTAGCTTGCGCCACCTAGCGTAGAAACTTCTTGCTTATGTTCAACTTCGTACTTAAAACCAGTGTTACTGGTTATTCGAATCTTTATCGTAAGTCGTTGGAAACAGTTTTTTTCGTCCCCCTGAAATGTTAAAAGGGTTGGCGAGCGAGCGAAACGATATCGCCTCAACTTCCAGATAGAGTATATACCTAAAGCTCAGAAGTCGTACTTTTTAATCGTAGCGATCGCCAATTATGCCCGCTTTGTACTAAGCCCCAAAATGGCGGCGCCTCCAAGTAAATCGGCGAACGGAGTGCGGGTTCTCTAACTCCAGCTTATTTCAAAATAAAGTGAGCGATATTTGCCGCAACACCCTCTCCCTTAATATAATCCGAAGCAAGGCAGGCAAAATCCACAACCCATAAAGCCGGGGTCACACTGCTTATACATCATACAAAAGACAGTCTGCTTACAGATTTGAACGCGAGTCACCGCGAGATCCGTGCTTCGAATGCCGCATGGCAATGAGTTTAAGGAGAAACTTGGCAGGCGGCATTCAAACCCCGGATATTGTGCTGACTCGTATTTGCAGACTGCCTTTTGTATGATCTATATGAGCAGCGTGACCCCGGCTTAACCGGCTCAAAGCGCCGAATCGCGGCGTGGGATTGGTCTTACTTGCTGGCACCTGCCCACCCCGCGAGGTCGCCAACAACAAGAGGCGACGCCACTTTTCACGACGCACAAAAAACAAAACAAAAAAACTCCCGCAAAAACCGCAAGGCAACTTTTGTACAGTTGGCGTGCGTGGTACCAACCAGCCTATCCAGCGTCCCCATAAAAGAAACAAAAAGCTACAACAAAAGAACGAGGAAGAGAAAGACGGACGCAAGAGAGAACAACAAAACGAGCAAAGCTTGAAACCCAAGAGCCTAATCGCCACGGGTGTTCCCCTGCAATCAAAATGTTCCGCGTTGGCCAAACGTGCCCCTGCGCCCCGCATGATGTCTTTATTTATTATGCCCGGACACACGCACGCGGCCGCGTACACGTAGCCTGTGCGCTCAGCGAGAGAGACATGCACGCCGGGCCGGCACGCAATCGACGCTCTGGAAAGAAACGAAGGGCTGCACCAAAGTGAATAACTGCTTCTACCAACGCAGCGGCGGCGCACGTAGTGCGTCATTACATCGTTATCGTCAAGAAATCCGGCGCACGGAAAAATCACTCGTACCATCGCCACACGCAAGTACACTCAAACACACAGACACACACACACTCAGCGTGTATAGAGTTACATCTCGAAACGGGCGGCGCGCAAAGAGAGTCTTCTTTTTTTTCTTTTTTCCAAAACGCCCACACAAACACACACACACGCGCAGTTATACCGACGAAAACGGGCACGACACGTGAGTTATATCTCCCCACCCGTTTGGTGATTAATGGGCGCCGAAAAGCGGGGAACCGTCATTATGACTCCCAAACGTAATGCGCCCTAATTACGCATTGTTTTGGGCCGCCCGGTGAGGATATGCGCCGGCCGTGAGCGGGCAGACCGAGCCCGCGAGTGGGCATGAGCACGTTACTGCCGCTTCACGCCGTGGCGGCACGTTGCTTCGGTTCGGAAGAAGTGGCGTAGAGTGCGTTCGCAGTCGGGGCACGGGCGGGACAACGTGCGGGACGCGCGGGTGCGCGGCGAGGATTAGATTAATTCAGGTGCTGACCCCCCGAAACGGCTCGTGCATCATGGCGGCGGCGGCGGCGTGGGCAACGTTCGCCTATCTTCATCGCATCGCGTTTCGCTCGCAGCGTGCGCCAGCCCGCCGCCACCACCGCTACTTGGGCGAGGATGACTAAAACGGTGGACAAGTTTCTTTTTTTGTGTTTTTATACGCCGGAACATCGCGAGGCTTGTCACTGCGTGGTGAGAATTTCGAATTTCGTTGCGCAACTTCCTTGTTTTTTTTTTAAAGACGTCAACACATCGTGAGCCGGGGGCGCGCTATGAATGCATGCAACGGGCGAAATACGCCTCGCCAGATGTCTGGGAGTTTCGTTGTTGTATTTATATCGAATCTGTCGGCTATTTATTCATGCTCAGAAGTCGTTTTGTGTCTTTCAGAAAACAGGTACTAAAGCCCTTGTATGTAAATGGCGGCTGTAGGCAATTCCATATAGGTTATTTTATTACAGAGCGGAGAATAAAGCAACTAACTAAATAACTAGGAAACCGACTTGTTAACTTATTAACTCGTTGTCGATAGCGCAGTTTTCAAAATATTCGTATTCTTTGCAGAGCTACACTTTAACAAGTCTGAAATAGAAAATTTTAGGAGAATATTACAAAGCTGTGCCACGTAAACGTGACTTCGCTAAACTTGGTTCAAATTTATATTCAAAGTCTGTGTGATTTTATAATATATATATTTGTAGTCAAATTACCTAAGCACTGAAAAGAATGCTGGTAACGTAGGCATGCGTGTTGCAAGCACTCCCTTATCTGTATCAAAGGTTTATATAATATTATGTATAAAATTATTAAAATAAAGCGCTGGCGAACGCACGCGGAAAGCGGCATTTGTTTTAGATCGTTGCTTTTAGACAAGACAAAACGAAACGTTCCCTGTTCTTTCCAGTATGGCATCAAACTGGATGAAGCAACGAATGAAGGGTGAAGATATTGCTTACATCAGTCTTCCACTTTATTTTACTTTTGTGCACTGCTTCTAGCTTCTTCACACCATATCGCTTTGATGCCTTTAATTATATTACGTAAAGAGATACGACCGCAAGTTACCGGCGCACCAATGCTTTGTAGGAGTGGGGCAACTAATTCAAGAACTATACTCTGTTTCAGCTTGTGTTGTACCGTAGGAAAGGCTACGAAGCGCGAGCTCCTTGCTCTAGGGCACATCTCGGCGGCACACGCTCTCGTGCACCAAGGGCAGCTGCCAACGCTATGAGCTCGCGCTTCTAGCCTTCGCTGCGGTACAAGATAAGGTGAAACGAAGTATAGCATGGCACACGGCATACAAAGCAAGGATGTACCGGTAACTTACAGCTGTGTCTCGATCCCGGACATAACGTAATCAAACGCTGCTGTGTAAATACATTTGTTTTTCCTATTTGGTTAGGTGTTTGGCATTTCGTGAAGCCCAGATAAAAGTGAAGCCTAGATGATCAAAGCGTGGATAAAAGCCTGGATAAAAGCGAAGAGGTCATCGCAGTAAAGAAGCGTTTGCGCCAGGCGGGAATCGAACCCAAACCATTTAGGATGTCACTCCACATCGCCGTGAGTTGAGGATCGAGCTCTTAACGTGAAACGTTCTTCGGTAGGTGATCGGCATTGCGTGAAGCCCAGATCAAAAGCGTGGCCCGAGGCTCGACTCTGATTGGTTGACAGGTGGGAGAGGACGAGTGAGGTGCTTGATGATGATTGGTTAACGGGAGGTCATGTGACCAGTGGGGTAGGCAAGGGGAGTGAGGTAGGCGAGGAGGAGCTCGACTACCTGTGCGCGTTGAGGGAGAGGTGCTCGAGAGTATGGAAGGCTCTGGAAGATCGCCAGCTTTATCAGCCCGATTAGCGGTAGTATCGCTTCATTTTATGAACAACTATCAAGCGTACGCATGGCACGTGTCAAACTATCCGACGAAGAGCGTCGCAAGCGTAGGCGTCTGGCGTCTGGAAACTCAGAGAATCGCTAAACGTTTGAGATGTTCGAACACTTCACATTTGCAACATTATTTCCCAGCAATTTTCCACATGATGTCTTTCTCTCTTAGTTTAGCAGGTTTAATATCTGGATAGCGCCAATACAAAACAGACATCACTAAACGCCAATTGTATGTGGATGATATAAGCGCCAAACAATTACGCCAAACCTTCAAACATTTTTTTTTTTTGGCGTAAAATGTTGGGTGGAGTGGTTCACGCCATAAAAGGAGCCACGAACGAACCAAGAAAATACATCAAAATCTTCGAGACCCTTGCTGGGACACATCGCGCGGAATATCGGAAGGCCCCAAAGCGCGTGGAAGTTGTCAGAAGCCGACGGCGAGAACGAATGTGACGGAAGGGCTTCGGACGCGTCGGACGGCCTCCCGCCCCATTCATCGCAAAGCCGGGGCCATCGCGACTCATTTATCGCCTCGTAGATCAACTGTCGAATTAGACGAGAGCTTCCCACTTCCGCCAGACGCCTCCGCGGTAGTGGTGCCAGAATCTTTCCGCGTCGTTCGGGTCACCGATGTTCGCGCGGCAACGACGCTGAACGGAGCTGCGGAAGGGAGTATATTTGATGCCATTTTGTATCTGAATTTATATTTAGTTTTGTTTATAATTTTGTCATCAAATCCTGATGTATATAAATGTTACGGGTGAATGAGCGTTTTGTTAATATAATTAGGTAATATTTCCTGCTTGACGTTTGTGCTTATTAGACATACACCAGGAAACTGTAAGTCATTTTAATAAAAACCGAACTTAAGTGAGACAAATGAAGCTAAGGTGTGGCAATTTCTTTTTTGTAGCAGCAAGATAAGTAGCGGAGAAAAAAGTAAGCAACATACTCGTGCATTAATTCCTGCACTTCTTTTTGCGTAGTCGCTCCACCGTATTCTCGTGGATTCAACTACATAATAAAGAAAACAAATTTGTTAGACGTTCATTTGTATTAGGACTGTTCCTCGAACGCTCACCTGGCTGAAAAAATAAACAAAAAACTACGTTTTTTTTTTATTACTTCGAGCTGGCTGTTTGACGTGGTCACGGTACGGTGGACACGTCAGACCGTGACGTCACCTGGTCATGTGACGTCACTTGATCAAGTGACGTAACTTGGTCATGTGACATTACGGTGTGACGTTGGGGCTTAGTGACATGACGCACATGGCGTAGTCACGCGGAAGACTGACATGACATTTATGGCTTCACATTACTGTGACATGACTGTGTCACGTGACGTCACATGACGACAAACTCTCACGAGACACCACTTGACGACAGAGTGCTACACGACGTCTAATTACGTCAAATATTCCAATATAAACTTTCCCGCCAAATTTAGCCATCGAGCCATGACGGACGGACGCACACGACCGCACGACTTGGTGGGTCTGGAAACCCGATCGCATTTAAAACACTAGATTGGTCAACATCCCTGGAAGTTCACATTTGCGACTGTTTGTGTTCGATACAACCGAAACGACATCAATGAGCCACCAGAAACAACTGTTCGCCGTACACAACGTGACAGGTAACACAAAGTGTATAGTCAGGCGTCGAAATGACGCGAGCCCATACTCGTTTCCGTCTGTGATCGATATTTCGTTCAAAGCGAGAGCGTCTTCGACACATTGACTCGTTGAGCTCGTTGCCACGTAGCGTGCATACATACCATAGTTGTCCCGGTGGCTCGGGACAAAGGCTGAATTTCGCTCCCAGCAGACATTCAACCACATCGGGCACAGATCCACAACACGCGCAGCTCTTAATCGGAACGAGACGGCTTGCTCAACTATAATTATAGAACTAAAGAAAGCCGACCTACAATAGTGAGCAAAGTGTCCGTGAGACCATCGAGCATAGACATGAGCACAAACGTAAACATAAACAGCGTAAACCAGTGTTGCCATCTCTTAAAGGCAGGGGCGGATCCCAGGGAAGAAGGGGGGCGACGGGGGCGGCCGCCCCCCCAAACGATGTCGACCCCCCCCCCCCTCCTTCCTTCTCGGAGGGCAATTTGACATGGGTGGACCCCCCGGGGCACAAGAAAGAATGGGAGAATAGCTCTTACAAATTTTTCCGCCTCCCCCCCCCCCCCAAAAAAAAAAAAAAAAAAAAAAAGAAAACGGAGTTTTGGATCCGCCCTTAGGCTGACCGACCTTACGTCGAATTTGGGTTTGTTTTACAGCCAAACGAAGCCGACACGTAATCCGTTTCTCCTAGCACACCGGTGCAAAGCAGTGAAGCTAGATGCGCACGCGCCCTTGCCATACGGCAAAGCTTGGCACCAGAGCGCGGCTGCGAAAGGTGAAACTTGATGCGAGAATTCTGAAAATTGTGAAGAAAGCAATTGTGTGGTGGGTATGTTTAGAGAGTGGAACGTTGGTCAGCCCCGAAGAGCGTCTAGCATCTCCTCTCTAGTTTTCATATTTAGCCAGTGCAGTACCCCTGCTGGCCTGGGGTCTTCAACGTGCGTCATGTTCCGAATTTTGCAGCGCGAGTCTCCACTTCGTGTGTTTCGAGCTGCGGTGCGCACCCACCCACCGATCCCCCTGATTCTGATAACTTCATTAACATGTTATTTTTATTACAAAGTAATAATAATATTAGAAAACCCGAGTGCTTTTAACAGTAGAAGTGTACTGCAAATCGAATCGAACAACACACAGTATTCGCGAATTATTTCGAGGTTAAGATATTCGCACGCCTTAAAAAGAAGCGGTTCGATAGACGGCCCGCAGCAACAGGAGCTTTCGTAGTACACGGCCACAGAACCCGATCGGAGCGGCGCGTGCCAGCAGCACGCAACTCTCGGCGGCCACGGCAATTAGCCCGGGCGCCGTGGCGTGCAGCGACGCGGTATCGGCGCGCTCGACGCCGGGCCGCCAGGAAGACGGACCGGGGGCCTGTGGCGGCTCTCGACCCGTCGGCCCCAGAGGGATCGTTAATCATCGGCGCTCCGGCTCCGCACGCCGATGACACCTTCCGACAGCGGCCGCTAAACGGACCTGTCAGCCGCTCTTCTCCGCCGAGGGGTAAATATAGGCTCCTCTTTCTGCCGGGAAAGAAGCGGGGGAAAACGTCACCCACACGCGTCCCTGACTGCGTGTGCCCCTACGCGGAGGAATACTCGAGAGGACCCTGGCTGCTCGAGGGAGAGAGAGTAGACGAGCCCGCGCTTCTTCCGGGAGCGACGACGTCGACGCGTCAAGGGGAGGATCGAATCCGTGCCCTGTTGCCTACGGAATGGCAACCACGCCGGGCCTGTCTGTGCCCCGACACGCGGCAGCTTTCGCTACTGAGAAGGCGTCTAGTGCGCTCCTCGCTGTAAGCGTTCACTCTCGTCGCCGAAATGGCACTTATGCGCCGAGAAACCAGTGTTGGCGGTAACGGGTTACAAGCAGCGGCGTTACCGGTAACGCGTTACCTTTTCCGGTAACGTTTTGTAACGTACTCGTTACATTTTCAAAACGGCGACGGGTAACGTACTTAACGTTACTTATTTCGAGTAACCAGCAGCGTAGTTACGTTACTCGTTACGTATTCTTCCCAAGACTTAGATAAAATTACACTTAACTTGTTTTTCTTGTGTTTCTAGGCGCCAAGTGGAGACAAAGGCAGCTAGCTTTAGGTCTACCCACTGATCATTCCAACCAGAGCTCGGCGATCTGACTTCCGCGCGCGCTCTCGTGTCCTGCTCTCCCTCAGTTTCTCGGAACATAAGAACTGGTTGACGGGTATTTCGAAGGAATAAACTCCGATAGTCACTGAGACGGTGAAAACGGCGGGAAGGTACATCCGTTGCCCGACTCCAGAGCGAGCTTTCCGCCTTCTACAGTACTTCGGCGTCTCTAATGAGCTTGGAGCGTGCACGCGTGCAGCTAAAGAACGGCGGAAGGTAACGAACGCGTGCCGAACGCTGGGCATCCGAAAGACAATAGATACACTGTCATTCTCATATTGCTTTTTTTTTTTATTAAGTATGCAACAATGTGAAATAGGGTCCTTACGAAACCTATTGAGTCAAAAATGGCGGTCACAATGTGTTTCTTAGAGCATCGCTTCGTGCGTGAAGCGTGTGATTGCAAGTGACTGAGTTCACGTCTAAACGATAGCGTGGTACTTGTGTCTAGTATGCAGGCCCGGAGTGTACGTTCAAAATATAATGGCCTGTAATAATTAGTGAACCATTCTTGTAAACTTTTCCAGCGAAGAATAAATATATTAGTGTAAGATTGCTCGAAGCCTTCAACGCTGAGTATCAGTCGGAAAGTATTTTGCAGATGCTCGAGCACTTAGGTCCAGGTTCTCGAAGCGAATGAAGCCAAACACTTGCTTAAAGCAGTAGCTGTCGAACCAAAAAACCCACAAAAACTGCAAAAAAAAAATTACTTTGTTTTTTTGTATTGGTTTTTCTTATGAAAAAAAGGACAGAGAAACGCGGCGGCTCCAATGACCGGAATTCGGCTGCTAGAGCAAGGTTTCTGTGGAACTAAAGTCAGAAGAATGAAAGCAATGGTGAGGGTCAGGGCACGTAGCCAGGGGGGGGGCATGGGGCCCGGCCCCCCCCCTCCTCCCGAAATCTTCCATTTTTGCTGGGACCCCCCCCCCCCCGAAAAAAAATCCTGGCTACGTGCCTGGTGAGGGTGCAGGCTAGCAGGTGTAATTTGAGCATACTTGTAAACCCGAGACTGCATATAGGGACCAGGGCCAAAACGGCATTGTATCCATGTAAACATCATCAGTACAAGCGGAAAATATAACAGTCAGGTACACGTAGCACCGCCACACCCACCCGAGTGACTCGCCCTGCATTTCCCACTTTCAAAATTCCGGACGAATCGCAACGAGACAGGTTTCGCCCCCCCCCCCCCCCCCCCAGCGGCAGTCGCGCGCCGTCCCAGTCATTACCCGGCCAAGTCAGCGTGTTCACGCATCCCCGACGACCGGAGAGCCGCCGAGTCGCCAAGGCGACATCCATTCGCGGGTCCGTTTATGGGCACATTTCCCATCATTAGTCTTGGCCGATAAGAGCCCCTCCCGCCTCCACGCACCAAGGGAGGCGAGGGTGGTGTCACCAGTCGAGGAAGTTCTCTGCCGCGCCTCTGGCTCATGTTGCTTCTTCTGCCGGCGCTGCTGACGCTCGGTCGGCTTTTATTTACGCCGAAATGGCTAATTAATCACCCTAATTGCGTCCCAGAACGACGCCCCGCCGCGCCATCTCGCCAGAGACACTGGTGTGCCACCGCAACGAGCGCAGCGTTTTGCTCCCGTACACGCACGCGCGGACTCTCGTCCCCCCCCCCCTCCCCCTCCCTTTTCATTCCTTTTTTTATTTGCGTTTTCTCCCGTTGCCTGGAGCAAACTAGACACTTTCTCCCGAGTAACTTTCTAATATTTAGCGCGGGAGGGCAACACTTTTGCTAATGACCTTCCGTGCCCAAAACTCTCCCCGCGCTGGGACGTGTGGAAACAGCGGGTAAAAAAAGAAAAGGCTAGAAACTCGTGCGGGGATCTCTCCACTCTCTCTCTCTCTACGCCGCCTCGGCTTGCGGCGTCGCCAGCGCTCGCATCGCGGAAACAACGGCCTACGGGAAGGGAACTGCAGGAGCGGAAGATCGTCCCGAGGGCCCCATTCATTTCCCGGCAGACGATTTTCAGTCGGCGGGGCATGATGAATGAAATCCAACCGGCTCGGTTTATCTCCCCGTCTGACTCGCTTTTACTCCCCTTCCGCTCCTCGAATTCTGGAGAGGAGGTGAAGTAAAATGGCCGCCGAGGCGGCCATTTTTCTTCACCTTTTTCCCAGAATCGGTAGTGTTAGAGTTGCAAGCGGCAGCTAGGGTTGTGTACAGGACATGTGTTTGCAGCTAAAATGCCTTTTCAGCCGCGGTCGCACTCTTAATACATCATACAAAGTACAGTCTACAGCAGTTTTGCGGAGCTCCCGCTCCGTTGTTGGAACGATTCCGGAATCGTTCCGCATTTCGCGACCCCGGAATGGAATGGGAATAGAATTAGATGTATTTTTCCTGGAATAGAGTGGGAATGGATTGGGCTCGGTTCTTACGCGAGCTGTGTCGATCTTCAGCTAGGGCATATGGCTTACTGGCGCAATTCGCGAGCGCATGGTCAACGTGGCTCTCCAATGAGCATCGTTGGACCGAAGGTGACTGAAAGCTTGATTGTCTCACCGGCCGATGCTCCTTCGAGGATGAACGTGACGCGCTGCCAGCGAAGCAACTAAAACTGAAAAAGTTGTAGGCGGACAAGGTGTTGTTCCTGGCGCCGCGAGACGCGACAAGGAGAAGAAGAAGACGTGCTTCGAATAGGTCTGTCTGTCTATGCTGGTGAAACCTATAAACTAAGTTCAATGACGTGCCAGGGGGGAGGAGCCATACCTCATAAGGCACCCAACTTCATCGGTGGCATCTTCACAGCGACGTCACGGTTCGCTGCACTTGTTAACTTGAAACTTACAGATTTTTAGAGTGAAAGTCCCGAGAGGTGAAATCTGGGAGCACGCGCTTGTCGATTGCGGCGCTATATTTTCTGAAAAAAGCAGAACAAATATACATATTAAATTCAGATATCCGTATTCAAATTGCACAAATGACATGCTTATTTTAATATAAATAGTTCGGTGTTTAGGTTGTAACTCTAGAATGGCATTCGAGGTTCGCACCGTTCCTGCTCCGTTGTCCGACATTGGCGGACAACGGCAGCTGCGCCTCAACTCCTGCAGCGGCGAAGAAAGAAGCAAGGGGCTTGCTGCTCGGACCGACAGCCTCGACATGCTGATTGACCAGATGTTTTCAAATCGAGTGTTGGTCCGGGCAGTAACCGAGTCCACGCTGACCACCGCGGCACCGCCAAGGCTCTGGCCAGCGTTCCTGAAACCGCCGGCCGCGTAGAAACGCAGGGCGCACAACACCTGCTGCTCTACGGTGATAAATATCGAATGGTCGTGCGTCCGGTTGTAGGTCGGGCGGAGCCGCTCGCACGCCACCTCGTCGCCCTTCGTCAGTCGGTAATTCGCGACGAACCAATCGTCCGAGAAGCAGAAAGGCGTCGCGGTGCTCCCCGAAACACTCTGTCGGCACGCTGCGAGCGAGCAGCAGGCACAACAAAGCTCCTGCCATCTTCGCCAGATGAACTTCGCGACTTCGAGCTCCCGGGCTCTCGAAGTTCTTACAGAAACAACTTCATCGTGACGACATTCCTGACGTCACGGCGAACTTCGCAATTTTGACGAGCATGCATCAAACTTTATCGCCAGAACCTTGACTGTGACGTCACAGCTCGTCCCCGGCGGAGCAGCAGCCACCGGGCGACTGATGAAGTTTTCTTCTTTGTTAAATGAAGTTTGTTGTAACAGCATAGACAGAACTGCTTATCCTGCTGGTTGCCAGCGGGCCGCGAGTGAAAGAAGTGAAAACGGCGTCCCTTTTCGGCGTTCCAAAGGACAGAGCCAAAAGAGATCTTTCGTGAAAGATCTCGCAGCGATCGGACAAGCGTCTTGAAGAAACAAGCGCTGTCTGCGAGTTGCGCCTTGAGCCCTGCTTCATCCTTCGAGACTGTCCACATCATCGGCGGAAAAGGAAGCGAGGATCCCTCGTCGGACACCTCCAGCGCTACGCCAGACGCAGGCCTCGAACCTCATGCTGCCAAGTGTACCCCAGGACCTGAGTGATGAGGTCTGATGATCTCCCTGCGCAGGGCGAGAGGAAAGGAAGCGGAAGGCAAGTTCACCAGAGCCCATCGTGTCAAAGCGTTCGGAGCTCAGCTCGGGAAACAGGACCCGTTGTCACCAGTGGTGGTACCGCGAAGCCCCTGCCGTGATCCCACAGCGGCATCGATCGCGGCGCACTGGGCTCCCTGACTATACCGAATTCTCTACTGGGCGTGTTCTACAAAGTTCAGCCAACTTTTGCGGTGTTGCTTATTCGGACACTGTCGGAGTCAAGCTCAACAAGGTCAGGCATCGAAAGGGCGGTTTTCATTTGCTTCGCGACAACTTACCTGATGTGGTATGCCAAGTACACAGCCGTCAGTGCCATGTATGTGCTGCGCTAATGAAACCACGGCGTGTGCGCGCACATTGCAACCTAGCAACTGTCTCAATGCCGTGCTGTAAGCTATTACGCAACTTTACCTCGCCTTTAATTACGTGTGCCGTTGTTTCCTGAGTCTAAATGATGTGAAACAGCTGCTTGTTTTCTTCTTCGAGATCTCATAAAGCGTGCGCCTGTTCAGCCCAAGTTCAGTATCTGTTTTGGACGGTAAGCCCAATGTTAAAACCCGTGATAAAAATTGTCACGGCTTATAAGCCATTCTTCACCAGTGAGCGATCGGGTGGTCCTCGGATGGTCGTGGCAGCCATAAGAAGAAATAAAGATTCTCACTCCTTTGCGACCGTCGCTTGGGTGGTTCTCGCCTACGCATGACCACAAGAATGAGTGTCGAGGAAGCGAGCTGGTGGAGGTCCAAGAAAAAAGACAGGCGGGCAGAAAGAAGACCGAGAAGTTAACCTGGAGTATTAAAAAACATACTAAACAATTTCGGACTTCGGTATGTGCGCGTTTCGTTATTCCATTATAAAATAAGATTTTAGGGGAAAAAACTGCTTCCGGAGGTTCTTTAGGTATCCGCTTTCACATATCTAATGTTAGTTCTAGCCTTTGCGACCAAGGAAACGGGCATTTCATTTAAGATGCTCAACTGTCACGACAAACCGAACGTCGCAGCTAAATCTACGCTGAAACAACTTGCAATCCGCTTTAAAGAGTCGCTAAAATGATCTTATGTAAAGGAAGGGTACGTAGCCTTTTATCGTCCGGCACATTCGAAGCACCATGTTGCTAGCGATCGCTGCCTGGCGTAATTGATGCCGCGGCACGACCGCTGGCGGGAGTCATCGCTGTCAACACCAAGAAACCGGCGGGCACTCCGGCATCAGCGGCTGCCAAAGACTCATATTTTCGCTGCGTCCGCAGCCGCGCATGCGCACATACCTTTCTGGATAACGCGCCGGTGTCGACGCACCTGTACGCGATCGGGCTACACGCGCTTCATGGGCGAGCCCCTCCGGTCCCAAAGATACCCGAGTGTTCTGGTACACTGTACGTCTAATGCGTCTTCCTCGATGCTTGGTGAAGACTGAGAAAGGTCTAGTGGAACGCTGTCTGCTTTTGTGAAGCCTATCAATCGCCCGAAGCCGATTGAGCTCGGCGCAATCCACTTTCCAAAGACGTTGCCATGCCGACAATGTATCGCGTCTTACAGGCTTGGGAATGGCCAGAATCGAAAGACCTATCTAAAACAGAGACCCATCCTTTGGGAATGATTATCTACGTTAATGCGAATAGCATCAAACGGTGCGGAGTTATGCGCGTTCGTCAGGTGGCCGGCACACTCTAGATACGCCAGCCCACTCTTGAGGCGATTCTAAATTTGCTGACACTTTCACAGCCCTGCGCACGATCTCCGCAGCCCAGCACGTGCGTTTGTGTCACTTAGGAAGGCGAGCAAAGCACGCGCCATACGCACAAACACTCAAAATGGTACCGACCAGACTTTCTGGCGTCTCAGCTAGTCTCAACCAACGGTACTCTAAACGGTTGTTTATATCTTTACCATAGGACGCGCCTTACAGCGCTGTCACAGCTACCGGTGCGCGCGCGTTCCATGCACGAGGGCCATTCCGCTCTCGTGAGGGTGAGCACGGCCGCTACATCACCCTCTCCCGAGCGCGGGAGAGGGTGAGCTAGGGGCAGTGCTAAGCCTCACGAGAGCGGAATGAGCCCTCGTGCATGGAACGCGCGCGATGGTAAAGATATAAACAGGTGTTTAGAGTGCGTTGAATGACTGCCTTCATAGCTCTGTGGTTAGCGCGTCTGCCTGCTGATCAAAGGGTCAACGGTTCGAACCCCGCCGGCGCCGGTCTTTTTTATTTATTTATCGACCCGCGGCGTAAGAGGTTAGATAGCCAGATAGATAGATAGATAGATAGATAGATACATAGACGAAAAGTGCGTGAAGTATCCAAAGAATGCTATTCGCATTAAAATGCGGCGAGGTCACGTACTTACGCTTTGAGATTTAAGTGAGAAATGCCAAGAGAAAGCCCTCCTGCACCGTTCACTACGACTAACGCGCACTTATCGCAGCTACAACGACATATTAGTTGTGCGAGCGCAGTGCGCACACACCGGGGCACCGGCATGTTTTCCCGCATCCCTGCCGGAGCCAGTCACGTAGGCACCGTCCCTCTCCTAGGGTACCGCGGCTTAACTTCGCCGCGGTTAGCGCTTCGAGCAGACGAGCCCGCAGCAACGTCCAACTGCTTTCTCAGAGGAGATAGGCGTCGCAAGGCGCAGCTGAGCTGCAGGACAGGACGCTCCTGTTGTCCTCGTGACGAACCTCGACAGGAGGCGCAGAAGGACACGTTGAGAACTCGGGCCGACGCCGAAACCGCCGCGATCTGCGCACGAGCCTTCGTCATGCTCAGCTGCACAGTGCACGGCCGCAGCCGCGGCAAGTCGGCCCCGAGCTCAGTGCCACAGAACGACGATAGCTTCGGGGACCTCCTCAGCCGAGTTCGCCGCTGCCGGTACGACGACGCCGAGGTGCGCCAGAACCCAGTTGCGAAACACCGCATTGTTACCAAGGAGGAAGCGCTCTCCAGTGCATCGCCCGCCATGGCGGGCCGACTACCTAAAGGAACGAGAGGCCATTCCAGGAACAGGTACGAGAGATGCTGAACGATCGACATCATTCAGCCTTCGAGCATCCCGTGCGCTTCTCCAGGCCGTACTGGTGAGAGAAGTGGCGGAACAGCTTCGATTCTGCGCTGACTACCGGCGGCTCAACGTCGCGTCAGGCAGGCGGCATCCGCTCCCCCGCATCGACACAACGCTGGACCGGCTGCGCTACCCCGACACTTTTCGTTGATGGACGCCTAAGGGTGGCTACTGGCGGATCGGTGTCGACGAACTGGGATCGAGAGAAACTGCCTTCGTCACGCCCGACGGACGACCTTATGAGTTCGGCGACGCCCTTCGGACCGTGCAACAAAGCGCCGGCAACGTTCCGACGTGTCATAAACACCCGTCTGCTGGCAGCACCCAGAGTGGCAGAGCTGTCTCGTTTACCTCGACGACGTCGTGGCGTGCTACTCGGCACAACCCCGACGATTGTTTGCCGACGCCGCCTGGGCCATTCTGACGGGCAATCAGAACCGCAGGACTCACCCTCAAGCCAACGTGAAGCGGCCGGTTTGCCTATGGCGAGCCGAAGTTCCGCGCCACGTTGTGAGCGGCGAAGGTGTAAATCCTGACCCCGAAGAAAACGCGCCGCTGGCGGCGGCTTTCCAACGCCCACCGACGGCCAGGCCCGTCCGGAAGATTCGCCCGGAATTTGCGCATACTACCGGCGATTCGTTCATGATTTCGCCAAGCTTTCTGCGCCGCTCACGCGCTACGAAAGACGCCGTGAACTTCGATGGGGTGGAGGAGCAACAACAGGCATTCGACAAATTAAAGCGACAAGGCTCCCAGTCACCGCCAATTCTCTGGCCACTTCCGGACCAATCCGGCCAAAACGGAAGTTCACACGGACGCCAGTACACGAACTCGGAGCCGGTACTGGTCCAGCGACAAGACGGTGCGGAGCGCGTAATCGCATACGCCGGCTGGACGCTGTCAGGCGCGCGGACTCCGGACTCGACGTCCGAAGGAGATATATGGCCGTCGTCCGGGCCATCACGAAATTCGCCCGTGCGCTGGCACGGGAGTCTATTTCGGGTGGTCACCGAGCCACTCACGCGCTGTGTTGGTTTGCGAGCCTGAAGGACCTATCGGGACGCCTTGCTCGGTTGAGCCTACGACCCGACGAGTACGACGTGACCGTGGCCTACAAGTCAGGCCGGAAACACAGCGGTGACGCCGACTCGCCGGCTATCCCGGAGCCCCTGTCGAGTCAGCTACCGGCTGCCGCCAGCGACGACTGCGACGACGACGATCCCTTCTTGGCGCTATGTGCATTCACGGAAGTGGCAGCGCTCCAGCAAGACGATCTTGAAAGTACCGTGCACTGACCGGCGCACTTCGAGGGACGAGGGGGTATGACTCCCAGAGCCTTTCTCACGTGACCCGGCCGAGATTCACCGTCCGGAGAGGTATCCCTCTATAAAGAGAACTTCGGGAGTCAACAGCACGCGCCCCAAAGTGGCTCCTTTGGGGCTATTATGTTGCACGTCCAGACTCCTGCGGGGCGACTAGGGTTGCGAAGTGACGTAAGATGTGAATGAACGTATCATCAGCAACACCACGCGTCAACGTCATCAGCGACTCCACCAATCAACATCCAAAGGGCGTTGTTGACGCGTCACTTCCATCTCCCCTAGTCACCTGGGAGTCCCAAAACGCGCAACGCATAGCGCCCCAGTTGACGTTCCTGCTAGTCTTCCGAGAAGATATCTTAAGATATCTTTTGCAAGCCTCACGCACGACGACCCAACATCGGGTCGCCTTGGCTACAGTAGGACTCTTGCACGAAACCGAGAAAATACTGGTGAGCCCAAGCTCAGAAGACTCGTCCACCTCGTCCGTTCGTGCCGCAGATGCAAACGGCCCCGCAAAGAAAAAACCGACTTGAACCCTGCGGGTTCCATGCAACCGATCGCGCCCCCGACTGCACCATTCCAGCAGATTGGAATGGATCTTCTCGGACCTTTCCTGCCGTCCGCGCAAGGGAAACCGCTGGATGGTCGGGGCAACTGATTATCCTCACCAGGGTACGTCGAGACAAAAGTGCTCCCCGTCGGGAACCAACGTGGAGCAGCAAAGTTCTTCGTGGAAAGTCTATCTCGTCCTTCGACACGGCACTCCCCAAGTCCCTGATTACCGTGACCGAGGCTCCTCGTTCGCGTATGCGCAAATTCGGCGTGCTACCCTGCCTGAGCCGCACCGGGACCACCGCTGGAGCCACGCACGCATACCACCCCGCAGACCAACGGACTGACAGAGCAACCAAACAAGACCGTATCGCAGATATGATGTCGATGTGCGTGGACGTGGAACACAAGACGTGGTACGAAGCGTTGCACGTACGTCACGTTTGCGTACAACACTGGAGAGTCTGGCAGTCACTGGCGTTACACCTTGCCAGCTGGTGCACGGCAGAAAGGTGACGACGATGCAGCACGCCATGCTGCCCCACGACTCGACGGACGACGGCACGGACGACGCCCAGCCGGTCGCCAATGAGCAGAAGAAGTACGCCAGCTGGCCCGCTTTCGAACAGCGGACCAGCAACGTGTCGACGCGCTGGCCGGTACAACCTTCGTCGCCGCGACGTGGAGTTCCAGCCGTGAACAAGGTGTGCGTGTGGAGGCCAATCTTCCGTCGCGGCCTCAACGAGAAAATGTACAAAACGCTACTTCAGACCCTACAACGTCATCCGCCGCCAAAGACCCAGAACTGAACGTGCTCCCCGACGGAACCCGACCACCAGGACGCCGCCAGCCACGACCCGAAGTCGTCCACGTGGACTCGACACGCCATTCTGCGCGCGATGGGATTGCGACACCGCATGCTCATTTCTGCTTCGCTGGTGCAATTTTATCAGCCTTTTCTGTTTTCCCTGCGAGCTGCATCGGGACGATGCACTTTAAAAGGGGTGATAATGCCGCGCGCAGGAGCTGGAGAAAGCAGACGCCTCGGCTCACCGACTCCCCAGGAATTATTTGCGTTCATGCTCGCACCGGACGTAACTTCCACCTACTTCGTTGTTCTCCGCAAGTGCCAGTTCATCACTCGCCCCAGGCGCGCGACGCTCGGAGCCTCCTTTGCCGAGACTTCCGAGATAGTGACGCACGCGTAGATAAACGGCCACCACGACCTTGTCGAGTCAGTCCTCGCCTCGCGCTCTTTGTTTCGCCGCCGAATCGCCTGCTTTTCTGCTGCCCTCGACGCTCTTTCATTCTTTGCATCCCCAGTACCTGGTTGGCCATAAGTTCGCCCATTAAACCTTTATTTTTGATTTCTCTTCGCCTTCTCG